>NW_020769468.1:150976-221626 GCF_900518735.1 Pseudonaja textilis
TATTCTATTCTATTCTATTCTATTCTATTCTATTCTATTCTATTCTACTCTACTCTACTCTACTCTACTCTACTCTACTCTACTCTATTCTACACTCCAGAACCATCTCACAGACCAAGGAAATGAACTGAGAATAAGAGGATAATATTTAGCATGGCAAAATGCAGAATCACAGGCAATCCTTGACTTACAGCCATTTGTTTAATGACCATTCAAAGTTACAAAGGCACTAAAAAATGTTAATGACCGTTTTTTGCATTTACAACAGTTGCACCATCCCCATGGTCACACGATCAAAATTCCAACGCTTTGGCAACCGACTCATATTTACGATAGTCGCAATGTCCCCGTGTGTGTGTGTGTGTGTGTGTGTATGTGTGTGTGCACGCACATCACACGATCCTCCTTTTGCGACCTTCAGACGGGCAAAGTCGATGGGGAAGCCAGATTCATTTAACAACCGTGCGACGAACTAAATGGAGTGCAATGACTCGTTTAACAATGGCAGCAAGAAAGGTCGCAAAACTCACTTCACCACCCTCTCGCTTAGCGACAGAAAATTGGGGCTTGGTTGCGATCGTAAGTCAAGGACCGCCTGTAATACCTTTCCTGGCAATTGTTCTTTTTCATCCAAGAGGCCAGATTTTTCTCCCTAGTCCTCCCTGAGGAGAAAAATGCCATTAAGATAACAACCAAATGAGAAAACAATTCAGGAGAATCCTTCTTCAGGTGTCAATCTGTTACTAGTCTTTCCTCAGTTAAAAAGGAAATTAAAAACAGTGGGATAACAGATAATCAGAGTTGGAAGGGACCTTGTAGATCATCCAGTCCAACCCCCTGCCCTAGTAGGAGACCCTACACCATTTCTGACAGAGAGCAGCCCACTCTCTTCTTGAAAATCTCCAGGGATGAAGCTCCCACAACTTCCGAACTTCTGTTCCATTGGTTGATTATTCTCAATTGTCAGAAAATTCCTCCTTATTTCCAGGTTGAATCTCTCCTTGTTCACTTTCCATCCATTATTCCTTGTCTGGCCTTCGGATGCCTTGGAAAATAGCTTGACCCCCTCCTCTCTATTAAGTGTTGTACGTTTTGATTCTTGACTCTTGATGAATGTGTCTTTTCTTTTATGTACACTGAGAGCATTTACACCAAGACAAATTCCTTGTGTGTCCAATCACACTCAGCCAATAAAATAATTTATTCTATCCATCCATCCATCCACCACCCACCCACCTACCCACCTCTCTATGGCAGCCCCTCAAATATTGGAAGACTGCTATCCTGTCTCCCTTGGTCCTTCTCTTCCCTAGACTAGCCAAGCCCAGTTCCTGCAACTGTTCATTGTATGTTTTAGCCTCCAATCCCCTAATCATCCTGGCTGCTCTTCTCTGCACTCTTTCTGGGGTCTCAACCTCTTTTTTTATAGTGAGGTGACCAAAACTGGATGCAGTACTCTAGGTGTGGTCTTACTAAGGCTTTATAGAGTGGTATTAGTACTTCACTTGATCTTGATTGTATCCCTCTGTTAATGCAATTTAGGATTAGGGAGTTTGGCAGCTGAGCCTGGAGCCAGCTGCCTGTCTGAATAAAAGCTCCCAAGATAATGTTCCCCAAGAAACCCGAGTGGGGGAAGCAATGCGCCAAAATTAATCATCAGCCGGCTTGCTTGCATGCTGTGAGTTAAAAGGATGCAGCTATAGCGATGCCTGCAGGAGGGAAGCGGGGAGAAAGAGAGGGTAGACCGATGAACAGAATGACGTGAGTTGGAAGGGGCCTTGGAGGTCTTCTAGTCCAACCCGCCTGCTCAAGGAGGAGACCCTATGGTATTTCAGACCAATGGCTTTCCAGTCTTTAACGGTTCATCGTATGTTTTAGCCTCCAGTCCCCTAATCCTCTTTGTGGTTTGCACTTTTTCTAGAGCAGAGGTCTCCAAACTTGGCCACTTTAAGACTTGTGGACTTCAACTCCCCAGCTATGCTGGCCGGAGAATTCTGGGAGTTGGAAGTCCACAAGTCTTAAGTTGGCCAAGTTTGGAGACCCCTGTTCTAGAGTCTTAACACCTTTTTTACATCGCGGTGACTAAAAATGGACGCAATATTCCAAGTTTGGCCTTACCAAGGCCGTTTGCTGTTGTCTCATATTCAGCAGCCCATTTAGTTTGTGTCATCCACAGATTTGATCAGCATCCACCAAACCTTTTTATTTGAGCCGTTATTAAAATCTGGGCCCGAGACCAGACTTTTTGGCATGCCTAAATATTTCACTGCAATTCGATGAGGAATTGCTGGATGGCCTTATAGTCCCCGCAGATTCTCACAGACCCGTCTGGCTTTATCGGGGTGACTATAGGGGTCTCCCATCGGGCATGGTCTGTGGCTTCGAGGACTCCCTGTTCGATGAGCTTGTTTAGTTGCTCATCGATTTTGGGCCGGAGAGCGAAAGGCACTCGCCGGGGTTTGAGGCGGATGGGAGCAATGGTGGGGTCTAGGCTGAAGGATATTGGGGGGCCCCGGTACTTGCCTAGATTGCCGTCGAAGACCTCCTGGAACTCGCGCACGAGCTGTTCCTCCCAGTCCGCCTCGGCGACGTGGTTGGTGCCGGTCACTTCTAGTCCCAGCGGCGCAAACCATTGCAGTCCCAAGAGGCTGGGGCGGTCTCGTTCGACGACGGTTAGCGGAAGTATCTCGGTGCGCCCTTTGAAGGTAACCTTGAAGTGCCCGGTCCCTACCACGGGAATGCGATTCCCCTGGTAATCTTTAAGGATGAGCGTCTGGTTCTCCAGCTCGTGCCGCTTCATGGAAGGTACCAGTCGCTTAATTTCCCGCCACGCGACCATGGACAGGTACGATCCGGAGTCGACCTCCATTTTGCAGGGGCGGTCCTCGATTTCGACCTCCACGTGGACTTTCCGGCCGTCCCAGTTGGAGGAATGGCCGACGATGACCGTTTGGTGGGTTTCCTCGCGCTGGCGGCCTTCGTGGAAACGGCGGCTCCTCGATTCCCGGCTCCAGCGGCTCTCACCGTCCCGATCGCGGTTCCTCGGCGGGGTGTTGTTGCGCCTGGCACTTTCGCGTCTCCGGGGGGTGGTGTCTCGGTGGCGGGGGCTGTGGTTCCTCTTGAAACGGCAGACCTTGGCGATGTGTCCCCGTTTGTCGCAATGGCGGCAGATCGCGTCGAAAAAACGGCATTCTGACCTTGGGTGCTCCCCCCCGCAGCCGGCACACTGGAACTTCGATTTTCGGTTCCGTGGTTCGCGCCTGTCTCGTCCCGTCTGCAGGCGATGGACGTCTTCCTCGTCGTCTTCCGATCCGGAGGGGGACTCGAGGTCGCCGTGGTGCGTGGATGTGGCCTCCCGGTAGTTGTCGTCGGTCCGGTTTTCGGTTGTCGCGGCTGCGGCGGCCCGTTCCGCGGTGCCGGTTTGCTTCAGTTGGGCCGCTGATCTCCGGGTTGCTTCCGCCGCTGTGGCTTCTGCGAGGGCATCGGCGAGGGCGATGTCGCCTTTCGCCATGATCCGGCTTTGCAGGACGGTGTCCCGGAGGCCGAGGACGACGCGGTCCCGTAGAGCCTCGTCTAAGTCGGTAAACCCGCACAGCCCTCCGAGGTCCCTGAGTTCAGCCACAAATTTGCTGACGCTCTCACCCGGCTTCTGGTCGCGGCGATAGAATTCGTGCCGCCGAATGAGGGTGGGCACAGCGGGCGCGTAGTGGTTCCTCAGCAGAGGTTCGAGATCGGCCCAGTCCATGATCTTCACATCGATCGGCTTGGCAAGGGCTTTTGCCATTTTGAAGACCGCGGGGCCGCAGTGTGTGAGAAAAACGGCTCGCTTCCTCTGTCCATTTGCGTCCTTGAGATTGCTACTCTCTAAGAACATGAGGAATCTGTCGATGTAAGATTCCCAGTCCTCGGTAGCCGCGTTGAAAGGAGCGGGTGGCACGTTGCCGCTGGCCATGTTGCCGGTTGCGGTTCCGTGGGCCACGTGCGATGTGGAATTTTGTTAGGATCCCACCCTCGTCGCCAGTGTCGTATATCTCATACAAACAAAGGACGCGAGTCAGTGACTGGTTCAGCTCATTTATTGGGGTAAAAACACAAGTGGGGAGAGTGGGAAAGAAGCACGGCTTATAAAGGCTTTCTGCTGAGTGCTGCGGCCAATCGGGTCGTTTTGAATCGCCCGCGATCGGCTCAGCCAATCGCGGTCGATTCCGAGCGACCAATCAGTGCCGCGCACTCAGCCAATCCGGTGGCCGTGCGCTTTAGCCAATCCGGGCTGCCGGATTTCGAGTATGCAGATGTCTGTACAGAACAGGCACAATTTTCAAACCGGCTGTTAGAACGTAGAATAACATGAGTTATTCAGAAAATATTGGATTGTGCTGAAATGAGTAAATTGACATTTGAAATTAGAGAACAAGAAGATAAACAATTTTATGAAGTTTGGGATCTTTTTTTATCAATGGTTAGATAATAAAACATAATAATAGAATATTCAGACTTAGCATATAATTTTTTTTCTTTTTTTTGATATTATCTTTATAAAACATTATCAAGATAGATTTGGTATGATCTTATGATTTACTGCAAAATAAATTAAGTAAACTATAGTTATCTCGTTAAAGTATGAACTAATAAAATTATAGATAAATGATTTTTTAGTGATGATATTAGGTTATACAATTATTGATTGATAATATGAACTATTATGTAATATAATTATATTAGTGACTAGGAAATGGATGCACAAAAAAAAAGTGGTAAACCAACCGATACATTTTGTAAATTTATGAAGAAGGATGATGTTTTTATGTTTTATGTGGTATGTCTATGTTGTTTTGTTGTTAAAATAACAAACTTTTTTTTAAAAAAAACATGAGTTGGAAGGGGGCTTTGGAGGTCATCTAGTCCAACCCCCCTGCTTATACTATTTCAGACAAATGGTTGCCCAATCTCTTCTTAAAAACCTCCAGGGATGGAGCACCCACAACTTCTGGTGGCAAGCAGTTCCACTGGTTGATTGTCCTTACTCTTAGGAAGTTTTTCCTTGATTCCAGGTTGCCTCTACTCCTCGGTTCGTTTCCATTCATTGCTTCTCGTCCTGCCTTCAGGTTCTTTGAAGAATAGCTTGACTAACCTCTTCTCCGTGACAGCCGCTCAATTATTGGAACACTGCTTCTTTTTACAACGGTATCCCGAGGAACACAGTGTGCTTGACGAAAGCATCAAGAACAAGTTGGCTCATCATCTTTTTAGCACTTTTCCAAAATTCAAGTTGGCCACTATTTTCTCTCTTGGAAAGCCTCGCCTGCGTTGAAGCCAGCGGAGGAACTCGGGGGGCAAATGGGACTCAGTCTCATTTCTATATTGCAGAGAATTCTCCGGGAAACATCCCTGTGGACCGTCAGGATCTCAGCAGCTTTGCTGGAGAGGCAGAATGCAGAGCAACGGAGTTGGAAGGGACCTTGGAGGTCTTGTAGTCCAACCCCCTGCTCGGGCAGGGATACAATCAAGATCAAGGGAGGTACTAATACCACTCTATAAAGCCTTAGTAAGGCCACACCTAGAGTCCTGCATTCAGTTTTGGTCACCACATTATAAAAAAGATGTTGAGACTCTAGAAAAAGTGCAGAGAAGAGCAACCAGGATGATGAGGGGACTGGAGACTAAAATATATGATGAACGGTTGCAAGAACTGAGTTTGGCTAGTCTAGGGAAGAGAAGGACCAGGGGAGACAGGATAGCAGTCTTTCAATATTTGAGGGGCTGCCCCAGAGAGGAGGTGAAAGAGGGTCAAGCTATCTTCCAAGGCACCCTTGAAGGCCAGACAAGGAATAATGGATGGAAACTGAATAAGGAGAGATTCAACCTGGAAATAAGGAGAAACTTTCTGACAGGGAGAACCATCAACCGATGGAACAGAAGTTGCCTTCAGAGGTTATGGGAGCTTCATCACTGGAGGCTTTCAAGAAGAGACTGGACTGCCATCTGTCAGAAATGGTGTAGGGTGTCCCGCTTGGGTGGGGGGTTGGATTAGATGACCTACAAGGTCTCTTCCAACTCTGTTTATCTATCTGTCTGTCTGTCTGTCTGCCTGCCTGTCTGTCTGTCTATCTATGCTACACCATTTCAGACAAATGTTTTTCTGATCTCTTCTTGAAAACCTCCAGTGATGGCACTCCCACAACTTCCAAGGGCAACTTCTGTTCCACGGGTTGATTGTTCTCACTGTCAGAAAGTTTCTCCTTATTTCCAGGTTAAATCTCTCCTTGATTAGTTTCCATCTAATCAAAGATTCAGGAGCATCAGTACAACACACAAAGGAAGGTGTGAAGGATATGTGTAATTCGTACATTCCGGACAGCCATTGGTCTAGAATGGTATAAAATCTCCTACATGAACCTGGGGTTGGACTAGAACAGGGGTCGCCAACCTTTTGGACTTCAGGCACCACCAAACTCATACTTTTAAATCCCGCGGACCAGAGACCCTGGAAAAATCCCCCAAAAAGTCTGCAGGAAAATTCCCCACCTGGTTTTCCTACCAATCGATCGTTCTTTATTTGGGATTGTAGGATACCATCTCCAGCTCCGTTCTCAGGGGGAGAGAAAAAGAGGGAGAGACTTTTGGCTTCATGCAAGGAAAACAGCAGAAGCAGCAGAAGTCTTTCTTTCTCTCCCCCCAAACTCCGCCAGAAATGAGTCTATGTGAGACTTGTCATGCCGGTGCAGCCTCTTGGAGCAGGAGGCCTTGCAGGATCCCAAAGGCTCATTTCTGGTGGAGTTTGAGGGAGGGAAAGAAAGACTTTGGCTGCTTTCCTTGCATGCAGCCAAAAGCAGAAGAAGAAAGAAGAGGAAAGAAGCAGCCTGGTGGCCAGGCCAGGTGCGTGGGGTGAGTGGGGCAAGTTCCCCCACTCTGCCCTTTCCCCCCTCCCCTCACTACCTCATGTTGTTCACAAAGCAAGCAACACAGCCTTGTGTTCCCACGCAGCCTGGATTAATTGCTTTGACATTTCTCTGCGGACCACCAAAATTTTCTCACGGACCCCCAGTGGTTCCTAGCCCACTGGTTGGCGACCACTGGACTAGATGACCTCCACCGCCCCTTTTAGCCCTAGTATTCTATGAGTCTAAGAAAAGTAAATTCTGAATGCACAGGTAATCTTCAACTTACGACCACAGTTGACCCCAAATTTCTGTTGCGCAGCGAGACATCTGTTAGGTGAGTTTCTTGCCACAGTTTTTAAGTGAATTACTGCAGTTGTTGAATTAGTAATACAGATGTTAATTGAATCTGGCTTCCCCATGGATTTCTCTTGTCAGAAGGTCGCAAAAGTAGATCACATGACCCCGGAACACTGCAACCGTCAGAAGTGGGAACCAGTTGCCAAGTGTCTGAATTTGAATCGCGTGTCTGGGAGACGTTGCAACGGTTATAAGTGTGAAAAAGGGCCCTAATTCACTTTCTTCAGTACCGTTGTAACTTTGAACAGTCATTAAATGCACAGTTATAAATCAAAGACTGAGACTGACATCGAAATGGATGATTGTCCATCACTGGAAATTTTCAAGGAAAGATTAACAGGTAACGGATAATCAGAGTTGGAAGGGACCTTGTAGGTCATCTAGTCCAACCCCACTCCCCGCCCAAGCAGGAGACCTGACACCATTTCTGACAGAAGGCAGTCCAGTCTCTTCTTGAAGGCCTCCAGGGATGAAGCTCCCACAACTTCCAAAGGCAACTTCTGTTCCATGGGTGGATTGTTCTCCCTGTCAGAAAGTTTCTCCCTATTTCCAGGTTGAATCTCTCCTTGTTCAGTTTCCATCCATTATTCCTTGTCTGGCCTTCAGATGCTTTGGAGAATAGATTGACCCCTTCCTTTCTGTGGACAACCATTTGTCCTGGATGGAATAAGGACCCTTGCCTTGGGCAGGGGGTTGGACTAGAAGGCCTTCAAGGTCACTTCCAGCCTTAGGATTTATTTATTAAACTCAAATGTATTTATTAAACTCATATGCTATCCATCTCTCTATCAGCGACTGTTTGGTAGGGTTTATAAACCATAGTTTCATCTGAGAAGCCATCACCATCCTAGACCAAGCCAAAAGGAAAAAAAACAAAAAACTAGGGAATTTCTAGAAGCTTGGTGCTTGGTCAAATTGGCCATTAACAGACACATAGACATAAACAATATCTACGTGCTGTGCAAAAGAAGCAACCAAGAAGCCAAAAAGGAGACCAAAAAACTATGAAAGCTCAAAAAGACCAATCCACCCCCGGAGGAGCATAGATTAACCCCAAGATTAACATCAGACAACAATCAAATAAACAATCCCTTCATCAAGAAACTGGCAACCAAGCCAACAGTAAACAGTCCAACCAAAGAACCACAAAGACCACTCCCACAAAGACTGCTAGGGTAAGCCATAAAATGAGAGCAATCCCAACTCCTTACCAGCACTGAAGATGTTACCCAGTTGGGTCATGAAATGTCTGCAAGAAACCAACCAAGCTCAGAGAGCATGAAAGACCCTACAGTCCTCCTCCTCTTCCTCCTCTTTGCAATCCTCCCTCCCTTCTAGTTGGGTCATGAAACATCTGCAAGGAAACCAACCAAGCTCAGAGAGCACCAAGGACTCCACAGTTGTCCTCCTCTTCCTTTTCCTCCTCCTCTTCCTCTACTTAACCCCACTCCTTACCAGTACTGATGAGGTTAACTAGTTGGGTCATGAAACATCTGCAAGGAAACCAGCCAAGCTCAGAGAGCAACAAGGACCCCACAGTTCAGCCCTGAGCGACAAATCTTCTCCTTTGTCGGTAGGCGTGTCTTCTCCAGGAGGATCTGTCCCCCAATCTGGTCTTTCAAGTCTTCTAATGGTGCCCCCATCCCCGCTTTAACTGAGTCCATCCAACGGGTCCCTAACTTGGTCTTTCAGGTCCCCCATCACGATCGTAACTGTGTCTTTTCTTCTCTTCTCTTCCATTTTCTCTTCCCTCCTCCTTCTCTTCTTTACCCTCTTCTTTTCTCATTTTCTATTCTCCTTCGTCTCCTTCTTCCCTCCTC
Source organism: Pseudonaja textilis (assembly GCF_900518735.1). Next base: position 160,035 of record NW_020769468.1, read on the forward strand.
CTTCCCCTTTCCTCTCTTCTCCTTAATCTTCTCTTCCTTCCTTCTTCTCTTCTTTCATTTCCTCTCCCCTCCCCTCTTCTCCAGAGAGGTGGGTCTTCATACTGATTGATTATTTTCCACTATTGACTCTTAGCAACCATATAGATTTTCTCCAAGACAACCAATTCTCAACCTGGTGTTATTTAATGGGTTTTAATTAAATGGAATTTATGTGTGTGCACATGAGAGCACTAGGGCCCTCTAAAGTCACTTCTAATCCTATAATTCTATGATCCTTCCATCTTAAACTCCAGACTGTCCTTCCTTCCTTCCTTCCTTCTATTCCTCCCTCGTTTTCTTTCCCCCCTCTCCTCTTCCTTCCTCATTTTCTCTTCTCCCTCCCTCCCCTCCTCCCTCTCTCCCTTCCTCCCCTCTTCTTCCCTTGTTTTTCTTCCTTGCTTCCTTCCTTCCATCTCTCTTTCTTCCCTTCCTCCCCCTTCCTTCCATCTCTCCTCCCTCCCTCCCTTCTTCCTCCCTCTCCCTTCTTCCTTCCACCTCTCCTTCCTTTCTCCCATCTCTCCTCCCTCCTTTCCTCCCCCCTCCCTTCTTCCCAGCTCTCCTCCCGCTGTCCTTCCTTTCTTCCTCTCTCCCTTTGATTGGGTAGTGTGGAAAAAACACAGGTTGTGACAAAGGAAAGGCAGGTGGGAATTTGCTCCCCATTTCCTGACACGGGAGGACAATAGAGTGCAACCTATGAGCGGCCTAAACCTGTATTTACTGGTGAAATCAAAAAATAAAAATAAAAATTGAACGGGAAGCCCCCACTAAGCGCTCAAAATACAAGCCTTCTTCTGTGAAGGAGAAGAACATTAAGAGAGGCCTTGGGAAGAACAGTGACTCAGCAAGGAGAAACTGTCACCATTACAGCTGCAAGCAAGAAAGAAATAAAAAAAATAGGGACGGAATTGCAGAAGCTTTAGAAGACTTATTTATATCCATAGTCCTTTTTTTTCTCTCTCACTCTGATTAATAATCCAGCATCCATACCAAAAAACCAAATTCCAAAGCTGAAATCAGCTGCACATGTTTCTGCACAGTCACAAGCAGTCCTCGACTTGCGAGAGTTGATTTGAGTGACCATTCAAAGTTATGATGGCCCCGGGGGGGAAAAAAAAGTGACTTACGACTGTGTTTCACGGTTACGACCTTTGCAGCATCCCCGGGGTGACCTGATCCAAATTCAGATGTTTGGTAACTGACTCGCATTTATGACGGTTGCAGTGTCCCGGGGTCACGTGACTCCTCCTTTTATGACCTTCTGATGAGCAGAAAAGCCAGCCGGATGCACTTAACCACCGGGTGACTCGCTTATCAACCGCGGCGATTCACTTAACAATTTGGGCCTGAAATGTCATAAAATGGGGGCAAGAGTCACCTAACCAATGTCTCACTTAACAACAGAAACGCTGGGCTCAATTGTAGTCGTAAGTCGAGGATGACCTGTATTTTGCAGGGATTCCTTGGAAAAGATGGAAGGGACGACCGAAGATGAGGTGGCTAGATAGGGTCATTGACATAGTGACCATGAATTCTGGCAAACTCCGGGAGGTAATGAATGGCTGCGCTGACCCAGGCTTCACAAAATCGCGAAGCCGACTCCTCGTCTCGACAAAACCCCTTTTTCATTAGGCTAATGTGAATTCCTCTCATTCACATCCAGCAAAGTCCCGGCAAACAATCTTTCAAGGGTGAATTGCAACCACAGATCTGATCAGGCTGGGAGTGTTGCCAGGCCGATAGTTTCCAAACGCCACGCTGTAGCAGCAATGACTTGGCAAGAAGTCAGGTACAGATCTTCGCCCTAATGAATTGAACTAATTGTCTTCTGCAAACTCCACTTCCCTTTCGCTCCTCTTTTATTCCCTATGGGAGGGGCCATTCACCGTCCACTTGTGCCTTTACTCCCGAGTCCACCCTTGTTCCTTAGCTATTCTCTTCGTCTGGCAGCTCTGTGCATGCGCACGCTGGGAACAGGCTCCAGCTGTTCTTCTGCCTCACTGACTTCCGACTCTGAAGGCAGCTGATAACTGTCGGAGGGCCCTGGCCCCATCTATGTGTCCGACGCAGAGCCCTCGTCCGAGCTTTCCCCAGACTCCAGGACTGGCCCAGGTTCCTCCCAACCTCCTCACTGTCTGAGTCTGCCATCAGCTTCGCTGGTCACTGGAGGGCCGCAATGATGTCAGGGAAGCTAGGCTTACCATGGTTCATGGGGTTGCAAGAGTCAGACACGACTTAGCGACTGAACCACAGCGACAACAAAATTGTTCTTTCCGGTGAGAGGGAGTAAACGGTTGCCTCCTCGTTCCTTCTTCGGCCGTCTGTCTCAGCCCTCTTTCCCTTAATTTCTAAAATTTCATCAGGCAATGCTAAGACAAGGTGTTTACCAGCCTTATGGACTAGAAACTTGCCAGGGAGAAGAAACAAAAGAGATAGACAGTGTATGAGGTTCCACCTCAAAAGAAGAGTGCAGAGAAGAGCAACAAAGATGACTAAAGGTTAAAACATATGAAGAACGGTTGCAGGAATTCGGCATGGCTAGTTTCGTGAAAAGAAGGACCAGGGGAGACATGACAGCATTGTTCTGATATTTGAGGGGCTGCCACAAAGAAGAGGGAGTCAAGCTATTCTCCAAGGCAGGACAAGAAGCAATGGATGGCAATTAATCAAGGAGAGAAGCAACCTGGAATTAAGGAGAAACTTCCTAACAGTGAGAGCAACCAACCAGGGGAACTGCCTGCCACTAGAAGTTGTGGGTGCTCCAACACTGGAGGTTTTTCAGAAGAGATTGGACAGCCATTGGTCTGAAATGATATAGGATTTCTTCCTAAGCAAGGGGTTGGACTAGAAGACCTCCAAGGGCCCTTCCAACTCTGTTATTCTGCATTTTTCACTCTATGCAAAGCTCTGTCTTTAGCTGCAGCACGGAAACAAACTCACCAGAGTATATAGAGAAACAGGATAGAAGATTAACGCCAAGGGACATTAGCTTCCATTATGGTTAAATATCAACAGAAAAAAAACAAGCTTATTCTTTGTATTCAACTCAACTGACCTGGGACATTGATATAGAAGCCCTGGGTTTGGATGTATGCGGTTCAGCCTGTTTTGTGGTTGTGTTAAATGTTGTGTTGGTCTCGGTCTCTTTTTCTCTTGGCTGCTGAATATGATCTGTTTATAATGCTTTGTTTTAATCCTTCCTTGTTAGTGGCTGAGGTTATGCTTTTGAGACGGCCTGCCATATAAACTGAATGGCTTAATAAGTTGGGTCAATGGATGGATGGATGGATGGATGAATGAATGAGGGGTCTTTGGTGTTCGTTGAGCTCATCACTGCTAGAAGGGAGAGGAGTTTGTGAAGAGGAGGATGGAAGAGGAAGGAGGAGGAAGAGGAAGAAGGAGAATTATACCAATACAATACCCTTATCAAGGAACTACAAGTCAGACAAATATTCAAACAGTAAACCACAGCCTAATCAAAGAACCACCAAGGATAAAACACTCATACCAACACTTGAGTATTTTTTTCTTATTTATTTGATTTGTCAATCGCTTACAAGATACAGCTATAAGAATAAATAGAGTTTTGAGTACATGAGATAGATACTTATAAGGAAAAAATAACAATAGGACAGGGACGGTAGGCACGTTGGTGCGCTTATGCACGCCCCTTGCAGGCCTCTTAGGAAGAGGGTGAGGTCAATAGTGGATAGTTTAAGGGTAAAGGAATGGGGGTTAGAGGATGTAACAACAAATATAAATAATAAAAAAGAAAGAAACAATAGGTCAGGGATGGTAGGCACGTTGGTGCACTTATGCACATAGTTACAGATACATATACAGATAATCAGAGTTGGAAGGGACCTTGTAGGTCATCCAGTCTAACCCCCTGCCCAAGCGGGAGGCCCTACACCATTTCTGACAAATGGCAGTCCAATCTCTTCTTGAAAGTCTCAACTGATGGCACGCCCCTACAGGCCTCTTAGGAAGGGGGTCAGGTCAATAGGACATACTTACTTACAAGATGAACAAGGAACCGTGACTTGGAAGAGCTACATCAGAGAAAGAATGTCTTTCAGCTTGTTCTGATCATCGACAACAAGCTGAACATGAACCAGAGGGTAATCAAAGTAACACATCAAAATAAGAATGACACCAAAGATGGATGAAGCCAATTTGATCTGTCGGTTAAGGCACAAGGCTAGAAAGTAGGGGATGGTGAGTTCTAGTCCTGCTTTAGGCAGGAAAGCCACCTGGGAGACTTTGGGCCAATCAACCAGGAGACGGTGAGTTCTAGTCCTGCCTTATGCATGAAAGGTACCTGGGAGACTTTGGGCCAATCAACCAGGAGACGGTGAATTCTAGTCCTGCCTTAAGCATGAAAAGTGCCTGTGACTTTGGGCCTATCTCTCTATCAGCCCAGCCTACCTCACAGGGTTGCTGTTGTGGGAAAAACAGGAAGAGGAAGGTATGTTCACTCCTTTGAGTTATTTATAAACAATAATCAAGGTGGGATAAAAGTCAAATAAATAAAGCTACTGAAAAATGGGCTGAGGGTGCAACCAGATCCACGTATACAATTCAGAATAACGCAGGCATCTATGCCTCTAGGCTGATCCAAGCCAAAGGAAATTCAGCACAAGGCCTTTAATCCTCAGGAAAGGATTTGCATGTGTGGGAGGAAAGGAAAATGACTGTTATGGGTGGCAGAGAAGACCTTATGTAATATGTAAAGGGAACAATTAGGAAACCTTGGCAAAAGGTCATCTACTGAAGGTGTCTCTGCAGCAGGAGACAATTTACACAAACCATAGCCGGGCTCTGATCCAAAGTCACACCAGACACCATTCTCCATTCTTGACACTCTGCACATTTATTATTTAATTTTAATCCCATCTTTATCGCTTTAAAAGCAATTTGAGGCAATGAACGTTTTGCCTACTATTCCTTCCTCCTCCTATTTTTCTCCATAACAATATCCTTGTGAGGTGGGTTGGGCTGAGAGAGAGAGAGAGAGACTGGCCCAAGGTCATCTAGCTGCCTTTCGTGTCTAGCATGGGACTAGAACTCACCATCTCCCGGTGATTGGCTCAAAGTTACTCAGCTGGCTTTCAGGTCGAAGACTGGACTAGAAGTCACCGTCTCCTGCTGATTGGCCCAGTCAGTTTTCATGCTTAAGGCTGGAGTAGAACTCACAGTCTCCTAGTAATTGGTCCAAAGTCACCCAGTCAGCTTTTATGCCTAAAGCAGGACTAGAATTCACTGCTTCCTGGTGATTAGTCTAAAGTCACCCAGCTGGTTTTCATGCCACAGGCAGGACTAGAATTCAACATCTCTTAACGATTGGCCCAAAGTCTCCGGCCTGGAGTCTGATTTTTTTTTTAATAATTTAGGCCAGACCAAAACCAGGACATCTGAAAGCAAGAGAGGTAAATCTTAGTCTGCATAACCCCAGGAAGGATCACATACATTTGAGGCTTCCCATGCGCACTGTAAATTTTACAGGATATATTTGTATTTGATGTCTCTGAGATATGAAGCTAAGTCAACTCTCAAACAACTCCACGCTCTGTGCTGAAAGAAGCAAGAACCGGTCATTTCAAGCTTTCCTACCCATGGATAGAAACACATCCGAAGTGGGCAGTTTTCTGCAAAGTCCAGGGATGAATAGGATAAGATAGGACAGGATAGAGAATACAGTGTAGACTAGACTAGAATTCAGAATAGAATAGAGTAGAATAGAGAGTAGAATGCAGAATAGAATGGAGAATAAATGCAGAATAGAGTAGACTGCAGAATAGAGTAGACTAGAATACAATCCAGAATAGAATAGAGAATAGAATGTAGAATAGAATAAAATAGAATGCAGAATAGACTAGAATAAAATGCAGAATAAAATAGAGTAGAGAATAGAGAATAGAATGCAGAATTGAGAATAGAATGCAGAATAGAGAATAGAATGCAGAATAGACTAGAATAGAATCCAAAATAGAATAGAGAATAGAATGCAGAATTGAATAGAATGCAGAATTGAACAGAATGCAAAATTGAATAGAATGCAAAATAGAAAAGAGTGGAGTATGGTAGAATAGAGAATAGAATGTAGAATAGAATAGAATGCAGAATAGAATACAGTAGAATAGAGAATAGAATAGAATGCAGAATAGAATATACTTGAATATAATCCAGAATAGAATAGAATAGAGAACAGAGTACATAGAATAGAGAATAGAATGTAGACTAGAATAGAATGCAGAATAGAATAGAATGCAAGATAGACTAGACTAGAATATAATCCAGAATAGAATAGAGAATAGAATGCAGAATAAAATAAAATAGAACAGAATAGAAAAGAGAACAGAATGCAGACTAGACTAGACTAGACTAGAACAGAATAGAATCCAAGGGCTGGAAGTGACCTTTTGGCAGGACATTTTATAATCATCTTGAATTTGTTTGTTCTAGAAAGACTGATGGGCAACTCTGACATGGTAGGTCCTAGTGTCCCTGGATCTTATCTCAAGCACTTTGTGAAGGACAGGCAGAAGGTCCAAGGTCCCAAATCTCAGATTTAATGATTTAAGAGCTCAGCCAACATTTCACTGACGTGCTGGAAAAACAACCCACGATTCAGCAACGATCAAGAGCAACTTGGTTATCTTTGCCCTGCAACCTACGTACTAACCCAAAATACTTCTACACCTTAGAGAAATGTCAGCAATAATTCCCAGAGGCATCAATGTCCGTAAAATAGAGATGACACGACTCTGAACGTCACAAGTCAGGCTCACATGGAATGGCAGGGCCTTTTTGAAACTAAAAATCTGGAAAAGGATATGAAGGAGGAAACTCAGTGCGACGCACCTTTTCTTAAACCAAGTTGCTCTTTGTCCAATCCAATTAACAACGGTGCTTTTTCAAGAGGCAACTGGACTTTCTGGTTTTTTTTCTTCGAAGACATTTCGCTTCTCATCCAAGAAGCTTCTTCTGACTGCATGTGGGGTGGAAGGGAAGGATTTACATTCCTTACAGACCACTGGTGATTTGCATCCTTTTAGAGAGTTATTGAGGCCACTTGGAGGTTTATCTGCGTCTTCGGGGTCACCTGAGTGGTGCAAACGGGTGTGGAGCTTTCTTGGAACAGCTGAAAGGACTGTGTTGTAGATTGGAGATAGATGATGTCCTATCCCTCGCCGTCTGTTGAGGGAGGGCTGTTCCAATTTTGGCACAGATGGCCTTTTGGACCCCTCTTTCCAGCCCCACTCCATCCAAAATGTGAGATTTGCTATCTTCAAAAGTCTAGCCTTTCTCTTTTAAATGCAGATGGACTGCTGAATCTCATCCCGATGGGTTTGTTCTCCTATGTTGAGCCATGCGTTTGTCAAGTGGTTGTTTCCCCAATGTACGGATCTGTCTTCAAAGAAAAACCAGAAAGTCCGGTTGCTTCTTGAAAAAGCACCTCCGGGAGAACCACGACTCTGGATGGCTGAGAATCTCCACAGAAATCCAGTTTACACTGTAGGAAGGACAAAGGAAATACAAGCTTTCCTTTGCTCCCGTATTTGCACGCGGCTCGTATTCAGGCACGGAAAACGCTGCCTTGGAGATCTGAGTGCGTTTTTATTTCCGTCGGAGAGGGAAGGAGGACAGTATTTAATTCTGACTATATATTCTATTTGCTACCTGTCAACGGATTCCCTCTACCGGGACAGTTTTGGTTTGAAAAAAAAGAAGAAAAAAAAAAAAGAATTCTGCGCGAGGTATAATGGAGAAGCATCCAAACGCCCGCAGCTTCTACTCGTCGTGCGGAATGAAATGAAAACAGCAAGATATCGGTCTCTTAGGAGCATTTTGATCCTTGCAACTGTCAGCCAGCCTGAGTTTCATTGCAATAACATTTTTCAGGTAAGGGTAGCAGAAATGGGAAGCACTGAAAAATATGACTTTAAGACGGTTTTTTCACACTTAAGACCGTTGCAGCCCCTCCCCCCTGGGTCACGTGATCAAAATTCAGATGCTTGCCAACTGGTTTATATTTATGACGGTCGTAGCGTCCCAAGGTGAAGTGATTCCCCCTTTTGCGACCTTCTGACAAGCAAAGTCAATGGGAAAGCCAGATTCGCTAACAACCGTGTCACTAACTTAACAAGTGCCACAATTCACTTAACAACAGCGGCAAGAAGAGTCATAAAATGGGGCGAAACTCACTTAACAAAGGCCTCACTTGGCAACATACATTTTGGGCTCCGTTGCGGTCGTAAGTCGCGGACTACCTGTACCGAGGTTCTTCGGAACCCATGCAGAAAGTATCCTACAGTAGCCTAAGTTTGTTTGCATGTTTGTGTATTTATTTATTTGTCAGATTTAGCTACCATTGTTACAGAAGAGAATATTTGTAGCTCAGGGTTGAATTAAGGGGCCCTTGGTGGTCTCTGAGCTTAATTGTTTTCTTGCAGATGTTTCATTATCGAACTAGGTAATATCATCAGTGCTGGAAAGGAGGAGGAGGAGGAGGACTGTGGGGTCCTTGTGCTTTCTGAGCTTAATTGTTCTCTTGCAGATGTTTCATTATCAAACTAGGTAATATCATCAGTGCTGGAAAGGAGGAGGAGGAGGAGGACTGTGGGGTCCTTGGTGCTCTCTGAGCTTTGTTGGTTCTGGAAGGGAGGGGGAGGAGGAGGAGGAGGACTGTGGGGTCCTTGGTGCTCTCTGAGCTTGGTTGGTTCCTTACAGACATTTCATTACCAAACTAGGTAACCTCATCAGTGCTGGAAGGGAGGGGGATTTGCAGAGAAGAGAAGGAGGACAACAACTGCGGGGTCCTCGGTGCTCTCTGAGCTTGGTTGCTTTTCTTGCGGACATCTTATTACCCAACTAGGCCACATCATCAGTGCTGTAAAGGAGGGGGAATTTGTTCTCTGTTTCTATACATGCAAACCGCACTTGCTTTTAGCACTGATGATGTGATCTAGTTGGGTCATGAAAGGCCTGCAAGAAAAGAACCACGCCCAAAGAGCACCAAGGACCCACAGTTTAGCTTTTCGCTCTTCTTGCAGCTGCAAAACAAATGCAACAACCGGTACCAAATTTTCAAAAACTGGTTTAAAAAGCAACCGGTCATTTTAAGACTGTTTTTTCTAAGGCGCCAGCCAACTTGAGCGTTGAGCGATTCATGTTCATTGAGTTAACTTGAGGGGGTGATGTCACTTTGCTGTCTCTGGGGTGCCCGGAGAACTGGCACGCTTGGTTGGCCTGGTCGTCGGCCTGCTTATCTCTTAGGCATCGCATCCTGGGTTCACTCCCATGTTTCTGCTTCCTCCGCTAACTAACATTGGTTTGTTGGTCTGCAGCAGAGGTGGTATTCAGCAGGTTTTGACCAGTTCTGGAGAAGCGACAGAGGAAATTGTGAGTAGTTTGGAGAACCGGCCAATACCATCTCTGACTGGAGATTTTTAGAGTATCCTTTCTCTGCTATGCCCACCAAGTAACGCCCACAGAACCTGGAGTAAAAAAAAAAAAAGGAATCCCACTACTGGTCTGCAGGATTAGCTTAACTCAGCACACGCCTAGGTTACTAAGCATTTTTCAAGGGCAGGAATAGATGTGCCGTCCTCCACCTTCATGCAGCTACTACTGGTTGTGTGTCACGATTAGTTTGTATGATTTGGACCAGCTCAAGCGGCAGTGTGGGGTTCTCCTACTGGGCTCCTCCCTATCAGTTTCTATAGCCTTCCTTTCTTTCTTTCCATCCTTCCTTGCCTCCCTCTCTTCCTTCCTTCTTTCTCTCCTTCCTTCCCTTACCCCTCCCTCTCTTCTTTCCTTTTCCTTGATCCCCCTTCCTTCCTTCCTTCCTTCCTTCCTTCCTTCCTTCCTTCCTTCCTTTCCTTCCTCCATCCCTCCCTTCCTTTCTTCCTCCCTTTCTCCCTCCTTCTTTCCCTTCTTCCCTTCCTTCCTTGCCTCTCTCCTTTCTTTCCTTTTCCTTGCTACTCCTTCCTTCCTTCCTTCCTTCTCACTCCTCCTTCCCTTTCTCTGTTCCTCCCTCTATTCCTTCCTTTTCCTTGTTCTTTCCTTCCTTCCTTTCCTTCGTCCCTCCCTCCCTCCTTGTTCTCTCCCTCCTTTTTACATTCCTTTCCTCTCTTCCTTCCTTGTTCTCCCTTCCTTCCTTCCTTCCTTCCTTCCTTCCTTCCTTCCTTCCTTCCTTCCTTCCTTCCTTCCTTCCTTCCTTCTTTCCTTCCCTTCATCCCTCCTTCCTCTCTCCCTCCTTCTTCCCTTCCTTCCTTCTCTTCCTTCCTTTTCCTTGCTTCCTCCCTGCTCCTTCCTTCTTTCCTTCCTTGTCTTGTCCAGTTTCTATTTTTAAAAGCAGAAATCCTCAAGCCACTGTGTTAAATTCTTTGCTTGGGTTCCATCTATTTATTATTGAGAGACTTATGGTGCCGCAATTATGCAAAATTTAAGAAGATGGTTTGATCCTGGAGGACAAAGTAAACAGACAGGTCCATAGCTAGAGACTTGCTTTCCAGGTGAGTTGGCAAGTCCAGCACAGAAGCATTTACAATCAGCTCAAGAGAGAACCAGTTAAAGGTCTGTGGCTCATCCAGGTCAAAAAAACGGAGAGAACAAAACAACGAAGGTGAACTAAAACCATGCTGGCTTAGTCAGTCAAGAAGAACTTTTATAGGCAGAAAGTTTAATCAGGTGGTTGAATTCTTGACTGGGGCTGACAAAGTCATTGTGCCCCTCAGCCCAATTTCCAACCTTCTCTATTGGGAAACGAACATGCAACATTGCCTTTTGATATTTGAACTATCCGGATAATCTGTGACAATTTTCCCAAGGCCCAACAGGATGATTTGATGAAATCTTGAGTGAATTGGTGCCTTTCTCCCAAGTTTTGCGTGAGCCCCATGGTGTCACAATAATTCAGCCCTACAAGGGGCTTGCTAGGGAAAATGTGCTTGTGTGACTCACAACGCAAGTAACGCTGTACTGATAGGAGAGAATATTTGCAGCTCAGGATTGAACTGTGGGGGGGTCTCTAAGCTGGGGTTTTTCTTGCAGACGTTTCATGACCCAACTAGTGAACTTCATCAACATATTGACTACAGTGTGCAAGAAAACAGCCAAGCTCAGAAAGTACCAAGGACACCACAGAAAGAGAAAACCAGATAACCATGGATTAACACCAGACAATCAAGGAGGAAACATCCTAGTGAAGGAACTAGGAAAGAAAAAAAGCATGCTTCCAACAACACTGCCAGGCCAAGCCCCTTGCATATAAACAGAGGTCAACCTCCTCTTTCTTCTAGCACTGATGATGTTACCCAGTTGGGTCATGAAACGTATGAAAGAAAACAACACGCTCAGAGAGCACTAAGGACCCACAAATAATGTTGTTTAGAAGCACCCTTCCTTCCTTCCTTCCTCCCTCCCTCCCTCCCTCCCTCCCCTCTATTCTCTTTGTTCCTTCATTCCTCCTTTCCTCTTTTCCTTCCTCCCTCCCTCCGAACTCCTGTTATTCTGTAATTCTGTAAGGCTCTCCTGCTTGAGCAGGGGGTTGGACTAGATGACCTCCAAGGTCCCTTCCAACTCTGTAATTCTGTAAGGGTCTCCTGCCTGAGCAAGGGGTTGGACTAGAAGACCTCTAACCTCCCTTCCAACTCTGTTATTGCATTCTTTTCACGTGATCACTTATGGCACGTACAACTGTCATCAGAAAACCCCCAAGCCTGCATCCTTTGACAAGGGTGTGGGAAGGAAATCTCCTACATAACAAGGTGGCCGCGACGTTAATGACATTTGAAAATCTATTCCAACCTCTTCAGGGATGCTAAGGACCTACGGATGACTCAGAAGTCATGAGATGCAGAATTTGGTTGTTTACAGCAGACAAAATGCCACCTTTGCATCCAAGGAGGGCTTGCTCGACTGAGAACAGTGCTTAAGAGGGTGTCAAATAGCAAAATTAAAGGTTTCCCAAGGAAGAAACTAAATCCACCATTATAAATCACCGTTCTCGAGGGACAGAAGGCGATTCCTCCCATCCTACGCCCGAACGAGCCTGGGAAACCGCAGAGAACTTGATGCAAAAGTCAGGGCTAAGACTGAAAGATTTTGGGGTGTCCAAGACAGGGGGAAGGTCAGAGAAACAAAATGTTCTTTTAAATGCCACGCCAATTCCCAATGAAGTCATTGCTTTTTAACCGATCCGTTTCATGCCCCTTTAAACCAGAACTAAGCAAGGTTATTCTAAAGGTAGGAGGACACCTACCAATGACCTTGAATGGAGAAAGGGAGAATAAGGCCAGAAAGACAAATTTAATTTCGGTAGTTTGTCCTCATTTTAAGAGACTGCAGCAATGAACCCCAAATGTATTTTTCAGCAAAATTTTAGGAGAAGCTCTGGCTTGTTTCAAACCCTGCTTGGCCCTGCATTGTGGCTTATTTACGGGCTATGTAATCCAAACCAAGATACCTCTGGATGTTCTAGGGAAGGACGATGAAGAGTCCTCAGCCATCCACCCATCTTTCTAACCAGGGAAAGATTTAACAATATACATATATATTCTCCCCCCCACACCCCCAGATCCAGAGATCTTCTGTGCACAACCCTGCAAACTCCCCCCAACCCCCAGAGTCAGTTTTCCTGCTTGCAAAAATCCATTTATTTTTATTTTTAAAAAATTGCAAGCAAACCATCTGCCTTTCATCGATCACCTTTACGGTTTTTCCCTTGCAAAAAAGGCCGGCGGGAAAATGTGAGTCATGCTGACGCCCCGCCGGGCTCTGATCTGTGACAACCGAATGTCCCCACCCCCACCCGCCACCCCTCAACATCAACCGAACCCGGCTCTTTTTGCACACTTGCACAAGTCCCGACTTCTCCACCCGTGCCATTTTAACCCCTTCCCCTCAGGACCACTGCACCGGTGGCGGTGATGACGACAACAGAGGTACTTACCTGAGAGAGCCCAGCTGGGAAATAGATAGCAGGGACGGATGCCCCGAAACAGACCTTATCTTGGGGAGCTCTTCTTCGAAAGCCTGGGAGACACAGGAAGAGAGAGGAAGAGAGGTGGGGGGGGGAGCGTGCAACCCCACTGCAGTGCTCATAGGAGGCGGGTGATTGCTTGCCAGTCGGTTAGTGCCCTGTCGACAGCCGAGGAAGACAAGAGAAAAGGCGGGGATGAGACAAACACACACACACACACACACACATGGATGCAGCTGGTGGAGAGATGAAGGATGCTCTTCCCCCACCCCCCAGCCCTTCAGGTGCATCCTCCACTCCCCTCTTCCTCCCCATCACCAAAAAGCATCCTTAATCAAAGGACCAACATTACGGCATCCTCACCTCCTCTGCTGGCCCCTTCCATGGTGCTGAGCTTTTTTGGGGGGACGGGGGGGGGTGCTCTGAGGAGAGGCAGCTGAGCTGAGGTCTTCTCGCTGTCTGGGGCCCAGAAGGGTGGGGAGGAGGAAGAGGAGGATGGCTTTGCCCAGGCAGCTGCGTACTTTGGCTCCGTCTTAAAGAGACCGCCGACCGTCAAGCCGGCTCCCTGAAAGGGATTTCCAACTGGATTGAATTTCTCACCTACGGCTATACCTTTAAATGGGTACCCCTGCTCTCACTTCCGTCTTCAGCCCAGCAAGGGGGAAAGTGTTTTGCATCAATTCGTGTCTAGGTGTGTATGTGGCAAAAACTTCATTTCTGCACGTCTGTGATTAAAAGCACCACGGCTACTAGCAAAAAAATAATAATAATGGTTTTTTTCCCCTTCGTGAATGGAATCACTTCATTGCGGTTCCCATCTATTTTCCTTATTTTTTAAAAAAAATCATTTTATTGTCAGTTTTGGGGGTTTCATTGGGAGCTGCCCAGAGTTGTTGAGAGTTGGGGAGCATATAGGTATAGTAAATTGTTATTATTATTGGTTGCATAGGTGCTTAGAATGGATCTGGCGTTTTTGTCGGCTCATGGAGTCCTTCTCAAGGATCTAGGATAGGCAGAAGAGATTAGACAACCATTTGTCTGAAATGTTATAGGGTTTCCTGACTGAGCAAGGGGTTGGACTAGAAGACCTCCAAGGTCCCTTCCAACTCTGTTATTCTGTTATTTCTGGGATGGGGGTATGACAAGATTATTTTCAGAACTTCGATCCGCGTCTGATATTGAAAATGAATTTATCTGAGAGCATTAGCAAAGGAGGTATTTCTGAATGTATTAATTGGCCACAACTGATAAAGAATTTAATAGTTTTAGTGTTCATTTAATTAAATAATTTTCTTGACAAAGGATTAAGGGAATGCTGGGAGAGAAAGAGGCAAACACAGATTCATGCAAAAGCTGAATTTGATTCCATTTCTATATCTAAAGATGTATTATGTTATTTGTCAATTAAATTTATACGCCACCCTTCTCACTGTCTAAATTTACGTTCGAAGCATTCATTTATTAAAATCTTATTTGCTTTTCCATGATAAATAGTCCCATCAGATTAAATTTATTAATTAATTAAATATATATGCTTCTTTATAAGTTGATTCTGAGTGGCTTGAAGATGATAAAAAGATAAATAGAGAAGCAGTTAGTATTACGCAAATAAATCTAATTTTAAAGTTAATTATAATTTACCCTATGTATTTCACATTTTCCCCTGCACTGTCACATTAACAATCCAAAGTGATTTTTGGAGTGAATACAGGCACTATTGGAGATCAATGTTTTAAAAGGTACAGGTAATCTTCAACTTACAACAGTTCATTTAGTGACGGTTTCAAGTTACAATGGCATGGGAAAAAGTGACGTATGATCATTTTTCACCGTTGCAGCATTCCCCATGGTCATGTGATCAAAATTCACATACTTGGCAACTGACTCGTACTTACGACAGTTGTAGTGTCCTGGAGTCACATCATCCCCTTTTGTGACCTTCTGGCAAGCCAAGTCAATGGGGAAGCCAGTTTCACTTAATGACCGCGTTCGTCACTTAACAACTGCAACGATTTCACTTAAAATTGTGGCAAGAAAAATCATAAAAAGGGGGTGAAACTCACTTCGCAAATGTCTCACTTAGCAAGGGAACTTTTGGACTCAATTGCAGTCGTAATTGAAGGACTACCTGTATTTCTGTTTCTGAGGGTATTTCTGCCTTCTTCCTTTGTCCAAAGCTTTCATTACAATGACTTCAGGCTTTATTATTATTATTCATTGGAAATCGGGTGAGCGGTGGGGTTGATGGGAAATATTTGGGAGTGAGATTTCATAAGGGTTGATGGGTTGAGCAGAAGGTCAAAGGCATTTTATCTTGACGTTGTCTAATGGAAGACAACAGCCAAGTAATGAATTCTCTTAGAAGGACAGCTGGCAATTGGGTTTGAATCTCACGCAGATGCACCTTCTGACTTCTCCTGTCTGCTTCCCTGCAGGAGCCAAGCAAGTAATGTACTTGGGAATATCAATCAAATCGTTATTAGGATCATAGACCGTTGTAAGGATGGAATATGAAAAATGAATAATATTAAATGGTTTTTTTAAAAAAAACTAAAATAGAAAAAACTAAAAACATTTTAATAAGCTTACATATTACAACATTCATATATATTGATATACGTGGGAAAATACCCAAAGAAACCTAAATACCCTGATATATTTTATTATATATACACAGAGTATGAGATTTATAGGTAGAAAAATTATACACACACCTATCTATCTACCTACCTACCTACCTAGCTAGCTAGCTATCTACCTACCTACCTATCTGTCATCTATCTATCTATCTATCTATCTATCTATCTATCTATCTATCTATCTATCTATCTATCATCCATATCTATCCATCCATCTATCTATCTATCTATCTATCTATCTATCTATCTATCTATCTATCTATCTATCTATCTTTACATACACTAGCCAGTCTGTATTAGTCTTTTGTAATTGTAATCATTTTATGTTATAATTGTTTTTATATCTCCAATTTTTTATTATATTGTAAGCTGCCCAGAGAAAAATCAAACTGTGTGATAAGCAGCATATAAATTTAATAGCGAGAAAGATGGATGGATGGATACATACATAGATAGATAAATTCTCTCTCTCTCTCTCCTTCTATCTATCCATCTACATAGAAGTGGTATTCAGCAGATTCTGACCAGTTCTGGAGAACCGGTAGCAGAAAGAATGGAGATTTTGCAGTATCCTTCCGCCGACACTCCCAAGCCATGCCCACCAAGCCACTCCACACCCACCAAGCCATGACCACAGAACCAGTAGTAAAAATTTTTGAATCCCACCACTGGTAGAGACAGACATATAGATAATAGAGACAGATCACAGAAGTATGTAGACAGAGACAGACAGACAAAATTCAGTACATTTTCGTAAAATATTGGGTTTGAGTACACGAGTGAGAATGGAAAATCCTGTTGAAAGGAATTTTATAATAAAAGAAACCATGATATTCCAGGAAACGTGTCCCAAAGAGCAGTGGCCCCCAACCTTTTTTGTGCCACAGCCCGGTACCGGCATCAAAAAATGATCCGCGGACCGGTACCGGCATCAGCACGCATAACAAGGCAAGGCAAGCCGAGTGACCGGCCAGCCAGCCGTCCCCCGCTTCTCCCCGCCACCTTCAACTCCTCCTTTGTACCTTTGTCGATGGGCTTCTCTTCGGGACGGCTTTGGGACGGTCGCTCGGCTCACCTTGCCTTGGGTGCTGAAAGAATCCTCGCACCTTAGTTTCGTTCGAAGCACCCCCCCTTCGATGAAACTAAGGCGCAAGGATTCCTTCAGGACCCAAACGCCACTTTCCAACCGGAAAAGCTCACCGGGAAGAACTTTCTCGTCAAACAAGATGGTGGCACCCAGCAAACCGGCGGCCCAGTAGGAAATGTTCCATGGACCGGTACCGGTCTGCGGCCTGGTGGTTGGGGACCCCTGCCAAAGAGCACCAAGGACCTCACAATTCTCCTCCTCTCCCACTCTGAAAACCCCATTTTGTTCAAGCACTGATGTGGTTACCTAGCTGGGTCGTGAAATGTCTGCAAAAAATCAACCAAGCTTAGAAACCATTTAAGGAGTTTACAGTCCTTCTCTACCTTCTCTCACTACACAAACTCCATTCACTTCTAGCACTGATGATGCTACTTAGCTAGGTAGTGAAACATCCAGAGTATCACTACTTCTTCAAATACAGGCAGTTCTCAACTTAACAACCGTTTGGTAATGACCATTCAAAGTCACAAAGGCACTGAAAAAAGTGACTTACGATCATTTTTCACACCTGTTGCAACATCCCCATGGTCACGTGTTCAAAATTCAGATACTTGGCAATGGAATGTATTTATGACCTTGGCAGTGTCCCTGGGCTCACGTTTTGTGATCTTGTGACAAGCAAACTCAATGCGGAAGTCAGATTTACTCAACATCCTTAATAACTGAAGTGATTCACTTAACAACTGCGGGAGAAAGTTCGAAAAATGGGGCAAAACTCGCTTAACAACTGTTTGGCTTAGCAACAGAAATTTTGGGGTCAACAGTGGTCGTAAGTCAAGGACTGTAGCTAAGGAGTTACACTTGGAGGTGTTAGTAGACTTGGTAGTACCGGATCATACAGGAGTCCCCTACAAAAGGGAAAACGATATTTATTTAATCAATTTTGGCATGGAGGTTGGTGTCTTAAAAATTTAACACAATACATGAAATAAAGATATTACTTTGGAAATAGCATGATAGTTAAAATACGTGATGAATGGTTGCAGGAATTGGGTCTGTCTACTTTAATGAAAAGAAGGACTAGGGGGATTACAGGATAGCAGCCTTCCAATATCTGAGGGGCTGCCCCAAAGAAGTAGGGGTCAAGCTATTCTCCAAAGCACCAGAAGGAAGGACAAGAAACAATGTGTGGAAACTAATCAAGGAGAGAAGCAACCTGGAATTAAGGAGGAATTTTCTGACAGTGAGAACAATTAATTGGTGGAAAGGCTTGCTTTCATTAGTGATCCATCACTGGAGATTTTCAAAGACAGATTGGAAAACCAGGATGATATAAGGTTTCCTGCTCTAAACAGTAGATTGGACTAGAAGACCTTCCAGGTCTTGTTATTCTGTATTCTGTAAGTTTACCTGTAATTCCTAGTAGTTTGGTGAAGAGTTTCATTCTATGGTTCTCTAATGTTTCCATTTCTAAATTCAGGGATATCTTTTTCCTCACTGTGTGCTATTCCCTGGAGCTTTACATCACCTGCTTAGCAGTAATAATGTTCTCCTCTTAAATGTTTTATTAGATAGCTTTCTCTCAGCCTCATCACAGTGTGAATTCTTCCCTTCCCTTTACTCATTTATTATTACGCTGTTGTCATGCTCTTTGGAGGAAAAATAAAAGCTAATCAAATATTAGCGGATATGGATTAATGAAGGATGAAATAAGCCTTAAATCGAATGTCTCAGAATACAGGTAGTCCTTGTCTTATGACAATCAGGACCATAATTAACGTTGCTAAGCAGAGGATGTTAAGTGAGTGGCACCCAATTTTACCACCTTTTTTTGCCAGTTAAGTAAATCATTGCAGTCGTTAAGTGAATCATGTGGCTGTTAAGCAAATCCGGCTTCTCCCGTTGAGTTTGCTTGTTGGAAGCCCGCTGAGAAGGTTGGAAATGGTGATCACGTGACCCCCTGGGATGCTGCAACTGTTGTAAATACACCCGGATTTTTAAATGTCTACGGAGATTCTCCATCATCCAGGTCACGGTTGTCCCAAAGGTGCTTTTTCAAGAGGTAACTGGACTTTCTTTGGTTCTTCTTTGAAGTCGTTTTGCTTCTCATCCAAGAAGCTTCTTCAGCTCTTACTGGATGGTAGGGAATGGAAGGACTTATACTCCTTGCAGACTTCCACCCCCCCCCACACACACACATTCCAGTCAGAGCTGAAGAAGCTTCTCGGATGAGATGCAAAATGTCTTCAAAGAAAAACCAGAAAGTCCAGTTGCCTCTTGAAAAAGCACCTTCCGGACTCAAATTATTTATCACCTTACTGTGAAGATGCCATGGCAGTCTAAAGTCCCTGTGCCATTTACTGGCCTCCAACTTTTGAGTCTGGAACTAAGCAGGAAGAATGTAATAGATTAGAATAACAAAGTTGGAAGGGGCCTTGGAGGTCTTCTAGTCCAACCACCCCTGCTCAAGCAGGAGATCCTATACCATTCCAGACAAATGGTTATTCAATCTCTTCTTAAAAACTTCCAGCATTGGAGCGTTTACAACTTCTGGAGGCAAGTTGTTCCACTGATTAATTGGTCTAACTGTCCGGAAATTTCTCCTTAGTTCTAGGTTGCTTCTCTCCCTGATTAGTTTCCATCTATTGCTTATTGTCCTGCTTTCAGGGGCTTTGGAGAATAGCTTGACTCCTTTCTTCTTTGGGGCAGCCCCTGAGATATTGGAAGACTGCTATCATGTCTCCCCTAGTCCTTCTTCTAAAGAGAAGGACCAGGCGAGACATGATAGCGGTCTTCCAATATTTGAGGGGCTGCCACAGAGAGGAGGAAGGGGGTCAAGCTACTTTCCAAAGCGCCTGTAGGCCAGACAAGGAATAATGGATGGAAACTGAACAAGGAGAGCTTTAACCTGGAAATAAGGAGAAACTTTCTGACAGGGAGAACAATCAACTGATGGAGCAGAATTTGCCTTCAGAAGTTGTGGGACTTTCATCACTTGAGACTTTCAAGAGACCGGACTGCCATTTGTCAGAATTGGTGCAGGGTCTCCCGCTTGGGCGGGGGGTTGGGCTAGATGACCTACAAGGTCCCTTCCAACTCTGATTATCTGTTATCTATTATTTTTCAACAAACTAGACATACCCACTACCTGCAACCATTTTTGTATGTTTCAGCCTCCAGTCCCCTAATCATCTTTGTTGCTCTTCTCCACACTCTTTTTAGAGTCTCAACGTCTTTTTTACACTGTGGCGACAAAAACTGGATGCAGGATTCCAAGGCTGGCCTGACTAAGGCATTATAAAGTGGGATTAACACTTCACAGCAGGCCCTTCCTCCTCCTCCTCCTCCTCGGATTGCTCTCTAACTGCCAGCTGGAGTGCTCCATTCTCCTGCCATTCTCCCCGGTAAAAATTCTGCGATTACATATTGCAAAAAAAAAAAAAAAAAAAAAGGGATTGAAATAAAAGCTGTTATGCATTATGCTCACAAAAACAGCTCGGAAATGTCTTCTGCAAAGTTGGGAAACGCGGCTGGTTAGATGCCGTTTAATGGTGCACGCTTGGGAATGTCGAAATACGCTGCGGTCCCTTTTAAGTTTGCTGCTTGTAACCGGACCTGGGATCCCACATTCCAATTATTTATTTCACCAGGCTGATGATGGGTCTCAATGGACTCCTAAGAGCAAGTTGGAAATTTAGGCATCTGCTGAGAAGGATACTTTGTTTCTTGGCATACCAGCTGCTTCTTAAAAATTGAGAGGAAAAAAAGGAGGCAGGGACAAATGCTGGATCAAAATAGAGCCTTCAGAGCTCAGTGGGTACCATGGCAGGAGATCCCTCGGGCAAAATTGAGCTAACTGGACCGTTTGTGCGTTTCAAACAGCTTTCCGCGCTGCCAAATGGAGGCGAGTAAGTTTAGTCTGGAAAGAACGGTGCTAAATTTTCCTTTAATAGTCTCCTAAGAACTATATTCCAAGACTTTCAGCAAAATATTGCTGGAAAGAAAAACCAGTTGTGTTACAGAGCAATACACCCCAAAATCTTGAGCGTTGGCCGTTTGTTGTAGAAAGAAGTGGGGTGTTGGGAGAGAGGGATCTTTGCTTTCCTTCTTTTAATTATTAACATTAGTCTACGGAGGCCGGCTACAGAGGCCCATTAAACCAGGCTGTTCTGTTTTGCTTTGGTTTATTGAATGGATCCTGCACTATCAAAAACTTAGGCATGTTAAAATATTATCACTGTAGTAACTAAAATAGCATCCCTTTGGAGTAGATGTGGGGCATATGCGGGGGTGGGATTCAAATTTTTAACAACTGGTTCTGTGGGCGTGGCTTAAGTGGTGGGTGTGGCTTGGTGGTCCTGTGACTGGGTGGGCGTGGCTTGGGGGTCATGTGACTGGCTGGACGTGGCCAGCTCAACATCACTCACATCGAGGCACGCATCTCCTCGCCTGGCCTCTCGTGACTGTGGGGATGCTGCAACAGTCGTAAGTGTGAAAAATGGTCATAAGTCACTTTTTTCAGTGCCACTGTAACTTTGAATGGTCCCTCCACACAAGCAAAGTACCAGCAAAGGAGGGGAAAAAACTCCAGAGAGGTTCCTGAGACAGGAAGTCTAGTCCTGCCAAGAATGTAATAAGGGTTAACGGAGAGGCAGTTTCTGTAAGCAACACCAGAATGTTTCCTTCCTGACTTCTTTACAGGATTAGCCCAGTAATTTCTTCTCCGAACTGCTTAGAATGTTAACAACCGGTTCTAGCGAATAGGTGCAAACTGGTAGAATCCCACCCCTGGGCATATGGGTTACTCCTGGATTATTCTGGAAGGGATTCTATAGGGTAAGTCTGGTGTTACGTGTGCACGCAAACACACATACATGCACAGAGTGTCCCAAAGGGGCTTTTTCAAAAGGCAACTGAACTTTGTTTCTTCCTTGAAGATATTTTGCTTCTCATCCAAGAAGCTTCTTCAGTTTTGACTGAATGGCGGAGGATGGAAGGATTTATATTCCTTGCAGGCATCTGGTCGTTTGCACTGTCTCAGAGAGTCATTGAGGCCACTTGGAGGTTTATTTGTGCCCTCAGGACCACCTGAACAGTGTAAATGAGTGTGGAGCCTTCTTGGAACTGCTGAAAGGACCGTGTTGTAAACAGGAGTGAGGTGGTGTCACAGGTAAACTCCACGTGGCCTCAGCAGCTCTAAAAAAAGAATGTAAATGACCAGATGACTGCCAGGAATATAAATCCTTCCATCCTCCACTATTCGAAGAAGCTTCTTGGATGAGAAGTGAAACGTCTTCAAGGAAAAAACAAATCGAATTACATTTTCAAAAAGCACCTTTGGGACAACCACGATGTGATGACTGAGAATCTCCACAGGCAAAGTGTTTCAATTCAAGACCCTTTGGTGGAATTTGTAAATGTTCCTTTTTGGACATTTCAGGGCTGATTTTCTTATGTGGAATCGAGTGAATCTAGATCTTGCAACCTTGGTCATTCCAAATTAGAGATGAAAACAGGGCCGGCACGATTTGATTTTGAGACAGATCCTTTCAATGTTTCTAATGTGTCAGCGGTTCAGCAGTAGAACAGATTGCCTTAGGATGTTGCACTCTTCTTCCCTTGGAGTCTTTAAACAGAGGCCGGACAGAATTTGGCATGGATACGTCAGTTGGAAGTTTGCTCTGCCGTTTTATAATGACCAAATTAACCTTTTAAAAAATCCTGTGCTTCTCTGTGATGCTTAAGACATTTAATAAATTAAATTAAAGACCACATTACAGTCCAAGGCTTTCAAGAACAAAATAATGTACAGTAAAATCCATGGTTTAAACCAGCATGGATAAATATTGTAATTAGACACAACTTAAAAACCTTCCCAGATTATTTTGTCATATTCTTATTCCCTCCCATGGTTTCTGCTGGGCAAGTTATTTTATTTTATCATTCCATCCTTCTTAGACAAGAAAAAAAAAAAGAGCCAGACAGGAGATTCAGATAAAGTCCAAGATGAAGGGAAGGGAAGAGCTGGCGCCCCACCTCTTATTATTTTTGGCTTGAAAAAGTGGAACTTTGGAGACAGCATCCATGCTCCATATCTACCCCTTCCAGGGAATGCCTGAAAGCAGGCAGCTCAGGAAATAAGCACGAAGAACCAAAAATAAGCAAACGTAACATAAAGAAACGAGTAATACTGGTTGGAAACCACCCTTTTCTTAACTTTCAGTATGCAGCTTGACAGCTAGGCAGGCTACTTACATTACAGTTTAGTCACTAGTAGTTGTCTCTACTTGACTCAGAAAAGGGACGCTGAATTTTGCTTAAAGGGAGCAATTCCGTTTCTAATCTGTGTTGTTTTGAGGGGCCTTCTCTGGCCTTCAGAAAGTATGAAACTTGGGCCCCGCGGTCACTATAATGTCAGCATAAGGAGCTGATTGGGCCACCTCAATCGCTCTTTGTTTCTGTAGAACCAGCAAGCTGTAGAAGTTCTCTGCTGCTTCTTTCTTGTTCTGGTTCTTGCAGAGGGACAGAAAGCTGAAAGACTTTGCCCCTTGCTGTTCCGAGTGCTGCGGGAGAGAACGAAATAAATAAACAAACAAACAAACAAACAAATAAATAAATAACTGAGGCGGACGTATTCTGAGAGGAGGCTAATTCTGCATTTGGAGTGGACAATAAGCAGTTTTATGCGAGGGGCTGTGTGCCTTTGCCGGTTCATACAGACCAAGAACTGTCGATAGGAAAATGGGATAGAGAGTCTAAGATGGAAGAACAACTGTGCATAATTGGAAATAATGTCCTGTGTTGTCAAGCATGTAGCTACAAGGGGCAATGTAGCTACTACTGGCTAAATCCGCTAGCACCCTCTTGTCCTTCCAGAATGGCCTGAAGACCTGGCTCTGCCAATGGATTTAGGCAAAAACGGCTAATAGATTAGATCAACAGATTAACAGAGTTGGAAAGGGATCTTGTAGGTCATCTAGTCCAACCCTCCACCCAAGCAGGGGACCCTACAGCATTTCTGACAAATGGTAGTCCAGTCTCTTCTTGAAAGCCTCCAGGGATGAAGCTCCCACAACATCCGAAGGCAAGCTATTCCATTGGTTGATTGTACTCACTGCCAGAAAATTCCTCCTTATTTCTAGGACTTGAATCTCTCCTTGATCGGTTACATCCATCATTCCTTATCTGACCTTCAGGTGCTTTGGAAAATAGCTTGACCCCCTTCTCCTCTCTGGGGCAGCCCCTCAAATATTGGAAGACTGCTATCACATCTGCCCTGGTCCTTCTCTAGAAATATTGGAAGATGCTCTCCTGTCTCCCCTGGTCCTTCTCTCCCTAGACTAGCCAGGCCCAGTTCCTGAAACTGTTCATCATATGTTTTAGTCTCCAGTCCCCTCATCATCCTGGTTGCTCTTCTCTGCACTCTTTCAAGAGTCTCAACATCTTTTTTATAGTGTGGTGACCAAAACTGAATGCAGGACTCTAGGTGTGGTCTTACTAAGGCTTAAGAGTGGAATTAGCACCTCCCTTGATATTGATTGTATCCCTTTGTTAATGCAATTTAGGATTACACGGGCTTTCCCGGCTGCCACTGCATACTGCTGGCTTGTATTCAACTGGCCATCGACTAAGACTCCAAGATCCCTCTCACAGTTACAGTTGATCCATCTCTATCCTGTGTATGTTTTGGTCCAGTATGCTATCCATTGGAATGTTTTAATTTGTAATGCATAACATTTTAATATTTTTGTCCTAACTGTATTAAGTAGCTTATGGGGCTTCTTGTAGATAGTGCTAGACTTACGACCACAGTAGGGCCCAAGATTTCTGTTGCTAAGCAAGACAGTTGTTAAGTGACTTTTGCTCCATTCTATGATGTTAAGTAAATCAGTGCAGTTGTTAAATTAATACAGTTGTTACATGAATCACTGCAGTTGTTAAGTTAGCAACATGGTTGTGAAGTGAATCTGGTTTCCACGTTGACTTTGCTTGTCAAAAGGACACAAAAGGTGATCAATGATCCTAGGACACTGGCATCGTCATAAATATGAGTCAGTTGCCAAGCCTCTGAATTTCGATCAAATGACCATGGGGACGCTGCAACAATCATTAACTGTGAAAAACAATAATAAGTCACCTTTTTCGGTGCTTTCGTAATTTGGAACCGTCACATTCACAGTTATGACAGCACCGAAAAAGTGACATGACCATTTTTTTATGACTGTTGCAGCATCCCCATAGTCACATGATCAAAATTCAGACACTTGGCAATGGAATGTATTTATGGTATTTGCAGAGTCAGGTGATCACTTTTTGGGACTTTTGGGAAAAAAAGAAAAGAAAAGAAAATGGAGAAGCCAGATTCACTTAACAACCCTGTTTCTAACCGTAGTGATTCTCTTAACAACCGTGGCAAGAAAAGTCCAAAAATTGAGCAAAACTCACTTAACAACCGTCTGGCTTAGCAGTGGAAATTTTGGGCTCAATTGTGGTTTCAAGTCGAGGACTACTTGTATGAATATCTGAAGAGATCCGCAAATTCATTTCAACTGAATATTGGGGAAAGGGAATTGCAAGTCCTGGCCTAAGGATCAACTCTTCTTTTTGCCCTCTTGATTTTCAGCTCAAGAAAAAGCAGGATAAGGATGAGTCACTGGCAGTTTAGGAAGAAGAGCTGGCTAGAATTATGGCCTGGTAAAAATGATAAGGTTGGATTATATTTCTAAAACACGCTATCTGCCATTTCATGAAGAGATTTGGCTTGAGCCTGGGGCACAGCAGAGGATTTTACAGAAATAGAATGGCAGATATGACAAATATCCTCTTGATTTCAAGGGACAGATTCAGGATATGCATCTGTTAGTTTGTTTTTTTGAAAACTTCTTTGTGGCCTAAAATGAGAAGATGAAGCAATGTGTTTTTAGATAGTTTTAGATTTAATCATATGCTTAAATATTGAATGTATTTATATTAATATGTCCATGGATGTTATATAGGTCTTTTCTGTCATCATTTCTATCTTTTCCCAACTCACATTTTATTTGCTTCAATCACCATAGTTTATTTAGACATTTTCCTTCATTCTTAATCAACATATTTGTTTTTTTCTGTTTGTTTTTTTATATCTTACTATTATCCTTTTAAAAAAAGGTTTCACACCCTTTTAAACTGGAGTTATCAGGCCATTTCAGTGATTAAATAACATATGAAGAAAGGTTTATTATGTTTGATAATATCTTACCTGGAAAGTATTTAATAGCTTTAATGTTCTCTTACTTCTTCTTTGTTCTTCATTGTCCAAATTACTTGTCTGGGGTCCCTATATCACAGATCAAAATAATGTCTTATTGATAAAATTCACCTGAATGAAGATAAAAGGCAGCATAAAAAATAGAGTAGACATAGCTCACATATAACTTCCCAAGCCTTGTCTTCCTAGTTATCATCCTCTCAAGGAAATGTGTTTGTTCTACACAACTAATTATGTAGAAACATTTGTTCTACATAACATGATTTGGCAAACCAGACCAGACAACTAAATTTGCCATGCTTTAATAAAGTTGATTAAATGTATCAGTAAAACTGTCCATACAACTATCAGAGGCGTTATTTAACTCTTTGAAACTTTATCTGATTATTTAAAGGACTTTTTAAAAAATGAAACACCTTGCAACACACAATGAGCAAAGAATAATGCAAACCAAATTCAAATCAAAAGTACAAATTAAAGTTTATTATTCTACTGATATTACCAGCTGAGCAAAAAAAAACCCATAAAAGAAAGCATCAGAAACATGAAACTCTCCAAGAAAACATACCTACAAAAGACACTTTTCCTAATGGATGAAAACTAAGTTTCCTCATGGTTGTCTCTTGGCCACGCTCCCTATGCTGCCCTTTTCATTCTCTCTCCCTGACCCACAGGGGTGTCCCATATGCACCCCTGTGCCCCCTCCCCAATCTGCACCCTTCACCTTACCCTGACCTATGCAGCACCTCTCACACATACCCGTGCACCTTTGCGCACACAGCCTGCACCTCTCTTGCGCACTCTCATACATCTTCCCCATTCCACTCCTCACTTCTTCCCACATCTAGCAGGAGTCACCTACTTGTGGACCTGGGTCATACAACTTCCTATTGGCTTCCCCACTGATTTTGGTTATGGGAAATGATCAGGAAGTTGCATTGCCTAATAGTGGGATGATAGCAAGTGGGACTTTCTGGGGAAACCAACATGGAAAATTGCAAACAGTGATCTTGCGATCACGAGGGCGCTTGGCCAACCGTTGCTGGAACAGGTTGCCAAATATCCAGATCACAATCATGTGACTGCGGAGGGATGCTGGGATGGCTAGAACTCCAAGGACCAATCTTAACCACCATTCATCTAGTGCCGTCTTTACTTCCAACGGCCACTGAATGAACGGCTGTCCATCAAGGACTAGCTGGAAGGGAAAGTTCTTTGAAAGATTTTTTCCCCGTTCAGAAAGGGGTCCGTTGTCCAGATTCAGACTGTCTCACAGGTGCTACACGGTCATTATTCGGTATTGAAGTTTAGAAGATTGTAAACATCACATTTTGCAAGGCTGCTTGCTCATTTTCGGATTCTTGTTGTACTGAAGATGATGGTAAAAGGTCACTGGACAAAGCCGACACTTCGTTAACGGATTCCTGGTGTTAAAAAAAAAAAGAGGGGGGGGGAAAATGGATCTGCGTCAGCTCTGTTTTGTTCTGCAGAAAATGAAGGGTCAACATGGAATTTATATTTCTCTGCTGAATTTTATACTCCACAAAAAAAGAATAAGAGAACAATGGAAGGTGCAAGCGGAAAACATGACATCCTACCTTTTTTGCAAACAATTCTGTGTTTCAGGCAATTCCTAATTAGAAACACAGAATATTATGACTTTTTTTTTCTGGGATCCTTCACCCCACCAAAAATTCTTTGGTATATTGAGAGTGTTGAACTGAAGCTACAAAATCCCCATTCAGCTGGATAGCTTATCACCTCACTGGATAATTTGAGATCAAACTTTATCTTTTAATCCAACCAAAGCATTAACATCATGATAAAACGTGGCTGGAAGAGCCATGGAATCATTTCTGGAGGCAAATTGGGATATAAATCCCATTTATTTGGGCATTTGTGAGTGAAATTATATAGCCCATGCTATTTATGAACTGTCTCTTTACCAAGTTTACATTTTAACCGTGGCTCATTCTTGTTATGAATTTTAACGCTGTTAAGTCATAATGAATTATACTTTGATATGGGAAAAGCTAGAAATAGATACTTTAATAAGTAAATATAAATAACCGCTCAATTAAATAAGAGTACCCAGATGAGCTTGTCATCTCTAAAAGTTAAGTAGAGAAGGATTTGGCTAATATTTGTAAAAATACTAACCAAAAAGGAGTATCAGGACTTGGAAAGTTTGAAAGGCAAAAATATATCCATCTCAACTCCTGTTCAAGAGTGTGATGGAATTTTAGACTTCTGTGATGTTAAATATTAATGTTTTAGAAAGTTTAGGAGGATTAAACTGTAATTTGTCAACTTTGTAAGTTGAAATCCAGTTTACCCATTTTGATGGAAGTACATAATGCCTAAACATATTAAAGCCTAATTTGTTCTGAAAGTACTTACCATAGTTTTTACAAATGTATTATCATCCCTTTCGTTTCTGCTACTTTGTAACACAGATTCTTTTTGGGGATAATTTGTGTCCTGCGGTATATTTAAATTTTCTGCTATTGATAGTTCTATATTGATAATAAGAGAAAGAAGTTAAATTTTTGTCCAATGTTACTTACCATTTAATTGCCATTACCAATAAATAATTATTTGCATATAATCTCATCTTATACTATTTAAGTTTTGAAATTTCCAATGTGTCCAAATTGCAGTTCACCGTATTCTAGTCAAAGGTTTAAGAATGATCACTTATGAAGTCTTTATTCCTATCATCTTTGCTAGACAGAAAATGATGAAAAACATATGCAGGAAAAACCGTAATAAAAATGTGAATGCTTTACATTTAACAACTAACACAGTGTTACCCATAAGCTAGCTTCCCACCATTCTCCTGGTACCACTTCAAGATACTTTTTGTAAAAAAAAAAGTACTTTAATTTTTCATTCTGAAATTATCCTCAGTTGTAGTTTTATATTTTTTTTTTAGGTAAACACGATCCCTCTAGCCACTTTGGGATATTTTATTCATATTGGCTCTGCAGATTTTGATTATATTCCTGTATTCCCTTAAATGCTCTTCAAACTGATCTAAACTGAAGAAAAGGTTGATGGATCCTATTTTTCTAAATATAAGCTTTATTTTGTCTTACAAATGGATGTAATTTTTTGAATTAACATAAAGATGTAACCATTGCTACAGGTAGTCCTGAACTCACTTAGAAACTGTTTGAAGTTACGATCTATCTGAAAAAGAGAACTTATGATCTGAATCCGAAATTCTGATGGTTGCCCTCCCCCCTCATGGTCATGTGTGAATACACTTTGGAAGCTTGGCAGAATATTCACATTTTTGACTTGTGACGACCCAGGGTGAGATACAAAATAAACACAGTCACAAAAAACAGGTGAAGCCCCTTTTATTCCTTCGCTTTGCTTCGAATACCCTTGACTGGAGACAAAAAAACTCCCCCACAAGCAGTTACGGAAAAGGAGGAAATGCCGTTTAAACTAAAAATGCCTATAAATTATAAAGAGTAAAAACAACACAAACCACTGAAACAATTATGGGAACCAGGCAAGATAAGGGCTTGAAGACATCCACAGATATCGGAACACACACTGGGAAGGACGCCAAACTCAAGAGAGGAACGAGGAACGACAGACTAGAGATATTTCCACACTATGTTTCCAGAACGGGCCCACACGCATGTCCTCTTATCCAGTTCTCACAGCTGCAGCCCATGAAGAGGATCAAGGCCCTCTCCTCCCCTGTAGACCACACCATGCAAGCCTCTCCCTTATCCTCTCCTCCCTGCAAGCCCTAGGATGGAGAGGGGATGGGCCTGGGTCTTCCCCTGACTGCCAGCCGGCCTCTGCCCTTCCCCAGCCTCCTCCACCACCTCTGGAGCCACACTTCCACTCCCTGTCGGCTGTTCCTCCTGTCCCACGGAGTCAGTCTCCAACAGGGGCATGACAATGAAATGTTTGCAATATCCTGCGGTCACTTGACAACATTATATGATACTTTTGTGGAAAATTGGTGCTTATTTTCATTTTTTGATAAAACCGAGCCCCCAGCAAACAATGAACTTGCAGTTATGACTGCTATGGTTGCTTAACAACTGCAAAAACGGTCACAATGAGAGAGAGAGAGAGAGAGAGAGAGAGAGAGAGAGAGAGAGAGAGAAAATCTAGATAGATAGCACAAGCACTTAGACTTATTCACTGCTTCATGGTGCTTTACAGACCTCTCTAAGCGGTTTAACAGAGTCAGCCTATTGCCCCCAACAATCTGGGTCCTCATTTTTACCCACCATGGAAGGATGGAAGGCTGAGTCAACCTTTGAGCCCTGTCAGGACCAAACATTAAATCATAATTATGATTTATGACCGTAATGGGCAGACTTCATTGCAGTCGTAACTCGAGAACCACCAACTGTGTATTTGAGGACTCTCTCCTCTAGAGACTTATTTTTTGGCTCTGGGACATTACAATCAATGCAGTACCATTCTTCATATACGTTTGAGGAGAGCGGAGGTGAGAGTGCAGATGGAAACCTTGCATTCTCTAGATGCTGTATCTGGACTGGGGAGGTTTGGGTTCAAGTCCTGCTTCATGATCCAGGTCACTGGATGATTTTAGTCAAATGTTTCTCTCTAAGCCCAACCAACCACAGTTTGCTGTGAGTATAACATTCAGGGGAACACTGGTAAACTACATTAAGATATATATATATAAAAGGTAGGCAATTACAGATAGTCCTCAACTTGCAACCATTCGTTTAGTGACTGTTTGAAATTACAACGGCACGGAAAAAAGCAACTTATGAGAGTTAGAACCATTGCAGCATCTAGCGATCATGGGATCCTCTTTAGGGACCTTCGGACAAGCAAAGTCACTGGGGAAGCCAGATTCATTTAACAGATGGGTTATTAACTTAAGTGATTCGTTAACAAGAAAGATAAAATGGAGCAAAACTCACTTAAATGTCTCACTAAGCAATGGAAATTTTGGGCAGTTGTGGTCATCAGTCGAGGACTACCTATAACCATATTAAAGAATGATAAAGAAAAAAAATCTAAAGTCTTGCCTTGGGCAGTTTGTTGTTTGCTTCTTTCTTCAGTCTTTTGTTGCCAATTTTTTCTTCTATTCTTGAGACATTTGGCAAACAGCTGCAAAAAAACCCCCCCACAAATTAACTCGAGGTAATTTGATAAGTCTTATGTTGCTTAAGCTTTTTGTTGCTACAGAAAGCTTTCTACAGCTTCTGAGCGATGTTTAATTCATAATTAAGTATAACATCTAGGTATATAGCTGTCAAGCTATTTCAAATGTGAGCCTTCGCGTAAACTGTAATCTGTTTTTTAATCTTGCCAAGAAGCTCTTTATTGCTCTACAAAGTGATCCCTGTGTTCAGCCGGATCAATTTAGAAACAGTTTTGCCCCGGGAATCTATCAATTAGGTTTCATTATAGTTGCTGCTGGACTATAACCATTGACTACGCTGGAAAAAGCATGTCATGTGCCAAGACTATACTGAAACAGGAAGGAAAAAAAATAGCCAATCATCTCCTGGCACGTGAACATGGTATCGTTTTGAAAAAGGACTATACAGGTAGACCTTGACTCACAACAGTTCGTTTAGTGACCATCTGAAATTACAAAGGCACTGAAAAAATTGACTGAAGATCCTTTTTCATACTTATGACTGTTGCAGCTCATGTTTGTGACGGTTGCAGTCTTCCGGGGTCATGTGGTCACATTTTGCGACCTTCTGACAAGCAAAGTCAATGGGGAAGCCAGATTCACTTAACAACCACGTGACTAACTTAACCATTGCAGTGATTCACTTAACGATAGCAAGAAGGGTCATAAAATGGGGTAAAAATTCACAAGAGCTGCCTTGCTTAGCAACATAAATTTTGGACCCAAGTTTTGTCGTTATGTTGAGGACTACCTGTATTTTAATTGTACAGAGTAGCACCCTCCAAAAAGGTGAAGGGAGGGAAGGAGGATGGGAGGGAGGGAGGAAGAATGAGAAAGACTGAGAGAGAAGGGGGTGGGAGGAAGGAAGGATAAAAGAAAGGAAGGAAAGAAAGAAGGAAATAAAAGATACAATTCCCTAGTCAACGTCTTAAAATTGCCATGTTTGGAGACCCCTGAAATAGACATCAATTTCTAGAAGCAGAGGCCCAATATTTGGCAGTACTTCAAGGACATAAAAACAGTGGTGTATAACATTAAAGGCCTGTGTCATTTTTCCACAGTATCTAATTAAATGCCCAGGAAATCCCACAAGTAAGCCTTAAGAAGTCTTAATTTTGACTCCCCTGTAACTGAAAGGTCAGTTTGATGTAGCAATTAAGGCATCAGGCTAAAAACTGGGTGACTCTTGAGTTGTAGTCCTGCCTTAGACATAAAGCCAGCTGGGTGATCTTGGGCCAGTCCCTTTCTTTCAGCCCTAGGAAGAAGGCAATGGCAAACTACGTTTGAAAAACGTTTCCAAAAAACCCGCAGGAACTAGTTCAGGCAGTCACCAGGAGTCAAAAACAGTGTTGAGGCACAAAAGAACCAGATAGCCATCATTATGAAAAACCCTTCATCCGGTCTTCACCTGCCCTCCACCCATCATTTAAATCTATGAAACCACCTAGGATGGTGAAGGCTTACACACGCCTGCTTTGTGTTATATAGCAACAATGCAAATAACATATGAGGCCCTAAATTGTTTACCCTCTGCAGATCTGTGCTAAAGCAAGGCTGGGTGGGTCTGGTCATAAGTTTGTCTGCGCTGCCCAACTCTTGTAAAATCATCAGCTTCTTGGTTGGAGGTGCGATCTTCAAGGGGGCTAGCGTATCCTTGTAATTTGTAAGCTGCTTTTGCATGGTAGCTTTGCTGAGCTGCTTCACCGGGTCAACGAGTAACTTTCTTTTCCTTTTCCTTTTTCGTTTCTTTTGAACTACATACAAGAGACATACACAAAGGACACATTACATACCAACCAGAGAGTGCTGAGCAGATAATAATCCCATCATACTAATCCATATTTATGTTTGCAGGCCTAATGAAATGTTGGCATTACAAAGAACCTTCCACTTTGGTTTTTACATAGGTATACATATATACATACACATATTTATTTTGTTCAAGACAAGGTTAAAATACAAAACTCCCAACCCCCCCGCCCCCAAAATAAGTGGTTGAGGGGCAGGCACTGATCTAGACCTCTCTGGTAGGTTCAGAGCTGGGCATAAGGGACCGGTTCCATGGAGAGAGGTTTTTCCATGCTCCGGAGGGGGCGTAGCTTTGTGTGCTGCCTGTAGATGGGGCTTTGCTCGTTTGCGCAGCGCGGTTTCTGGCATGCCGTGGCTTGGTGCCAGTCCATGGACTGGGGCTTGGGGACTCCAGAGGTAAACCACACTGGTCACTTGGGGTCGAGCTTAAATGGAGGTAGTGAGACTATTCTTATCTTCCTTCCATTTCCAGTTTCTCAACAGAGTAAGCTTTTGGGTTTCCTGCAAAGGTTGGGAGTTGGGCAAGGTGCTACAGTGTTCTGTAGTGGGCAAGTCCAGGTGGTAGCATTTTAATTAGTGTAGAGGTGTATGGTTCTGACCCAAACCTTGTTCCAAGGAAACAAACACGAAACAGAGGTAACAGCACAACCTTTTAATGATTCTTTACAAATCCCGTTCCTTCACGGGTAAAAGGCTGCTTCAAACCAATTAGCTCCGATATGAAAGAGCCTTGCCAAGATTGTGCAAGGCTGCCAAGAATACTAGATAAAGTTACTAAGAAATATTTCAAACACAGAGAGTCTCCAAACAAGATACTCCGAATGTATTTTTTTTTAAGTATTTATTTGATTTGTCAATCGCTTACAAGATACAGGTATGAGAATAAATATAGTTTTGAATACATGAGAAAGATATTCATAAGAAAAATAAAAGAAACAATAGGACAGGGATGGTAGGCACGTTGGTGCGCTTATGCACGCCCCCTACAGACCTCTTAGGAAGGGGGTGAGGTCAATAGTAGACAGTCTAAGGTTAAAGTTTTGGGGTTTGGGGAAGAAACCACAAAGTCAGTTAGAGTATTCCAGACATTGACTCCTCTGTTGCTGAAGTCGTATTTCCTGCAATCAAGTTTTGTATGGTTTACCTTGAGTTTGTATCTATTGTGAGCTCTTGTATTGTTATGATTAAAGCTGAAGTATTCATTTGCAGGTAGGACATTGCAATGAATGATTTTATATACTATATTTAGATTGGACCGGAGGTGGTGTAGTTCTAGATTTTCTAGGTCTAGAGTTTCAAGTCTGGTGGCATAAGGTATTCTACAATGAGTAGAGGAGCGGAGAACTCTTCTTGTGAAATACTTCTGGACTTTCTCAGCTGTGTTAATATCAGATACGTAATGTGGGTTCCAGATTGATGAGCTGTATTCAAGTATAGGTCTAGCAAATGTTTTGTATGCTCTAGTTAGTAGCGTGATATTACCAGAGAAGAAGCTACGTAGGATTAGATTAACAACTCTTAAAGCCTTTTTGGCTACGTAGTTACAGTGGGCTTTAGCACTTAGGTCATTTGAGATGAGTACTCCAAGATCCTTGACAAAGTTTAGATCCTCAACAAGGTCTTGACTATTTAGCTAGTATTTTATTTTCTGATTTTTTTCTGCCAATATGTAAGACAGAGCATTTATTTGTTGAGATTTGAAGTTGCCATTTGTTTGACCATTCTGATACACAGTCAAGGTCTTTTTGGAGGGTAACAGTATTGTCTGTGGTATTGAACAGCTTTACATCATCAGCGAAGAGAACGCAGTTGCTCTTGATATGATCACAGAGGTCATTTATGTAGCGTATGAAGAGAGTTGGTCCTAAAACACTGCCTTGGGGGAACGTCCACAAGGAATGAATGCAAAATCTTCTTTGCTTCCTGCAAAGAACTCCCGTTTCTCAGCTGGCTTTTATCTTCTCAGGGAGGGGCCATTACCTTGCAGCCTTACTCCCGAGTCGCCCATGCTGCTGCAGCTTCTCTTTCCTTCGAGCAGCCCTGCATGCATGCGCACTCCTCGGGGGCCTCTTCCTCACTGCTGCCAGCCTCCACCATCTCCGAAGCATTCCACTTCCCGATGGCCCTGGCCGCATCCTTTCATCACATGCAGACCCCTCATCTGAGTCCTCGCTCTCCGAGACCTCAGCCATCCACAGCTGCTGCCGGCAAACCACAACAGGTATATATACAAGTTGTCCTCGATTTACAATCATTCATTTAGTGACCATTCAAAATTAACTGGCAGAGAAAAAAACGATTTATGACTGTTTTTGACATGACTGTTGCACAGGGGTGGGATTCAACTGGTGTTACTACTGGTTCGGTGACTATGTTTTGCGCGCGCACATGTAAAAAAACCATCAGCTATACCACCCGGACAGCTGAAAAGCGCAGCGTTTGAAAAACCTCTTTTTTCCTGCTTTTTCAACCTCATCTGTGCTGCTCAAAGCAGCTGAGGTTGAAAAAGCAGGAAATAAAGGACAGGTAAGAGCCCAGGCTGGTGGGTAGGCCAAACAGCAGCAAACACAGAACCAGTTCGTTGTCTGCTGCTCTTCAGAGCTACCGGTTCTATAGAGCCGGCAGAACCGGTAGCATCCCACCCCTATTGTTGCAGCATCCCCATGACCCCCGTGATCAAAATTCAGATGCTTGGCAATTGATTCATATTTACGATGACTGTAATGTCCCAATGTCGGGTGATCGCATTTCGCGATCTTCTGACCGGCGAAGTCAATAGGGAAGCCAGATTCACTTAACAACCATGTTACTCACTTAACAACTGCAGTGATTTGTGTAACAACTGTGGCAAGAAAGGTCATAACATAGGGCAAAACTCACTTAACAACTGCGTTGGCTTAGCAAGGAAAAGTTTGGGCTAAATTGTGGTCATAATTTGAGGACTACCTGTAGATGAATTCCTATAGGAGGAATTCAACAGCCATTACATAAGCACCAACTGAGCTGTTAAAGGGAAAAGGGAGAAGGAAAGAAACTCAAGATTGCTCTGCCTTACATCTCTTTGCTATAAGGTCCCAAAGGTGCTTTTTTTACCCAAGAGGCAAATGGACTTTCTGTTTTTTTCTTTCTTTCTTTGAAGACGTTTCGCTTTTCATCCAAGAAGCTTCTTGGATGGTGGTAGGGAATGGAAGGATTTATACTCCTTGCATTGTGTCTCCAAATAAAACAGCCCTCTCTCAACCAAGGGGGAGGGATACGACAGAATCTATCTCCGGTCTACAACACGGTCCTTTCAGCAGTTCCAAGAAGGCTCCACACCCATTTGCACCACTCAGGTGATCCTGAGGACACAGAGATAAACCTCCTGGTGGTCTCAACCGCTCTCTAAAAAGGATTCAAATGACCAGCTGTCTGTATGGAATATACTGGTAAATCCATCCATTTCCCAGCACCCAGTCAGAGCTGCAGGGGCTTCTTTGATGAGAAGCGAAACGTCTTCAAAGAAAAACCAGAAAGTCCAGTTGCCTCTTAAAAAAACACCTTTGGGAGAACCAGGACCTGTATTACATAGACACTTTGGTATAAGGTGTTAGGGGTTGATGAAGGAGATAGAATGTCTGTCAGGTTTTCAAGGTTCTGATATGCTTTTTAACAATAAAATAGATTCCCAGTAAACTCTCGTATCTGTTTCTTCAGCTGGCTTACTTTAGGAGCTGAAAACTGAAGGATTAGATTTAGATTTACTAATGTAATTAATTATATTTTATTCTGAACTGTGTTTTGTATGTAAGTTCTGTAAGCTGCTTAGAAGTTGGTTTCAGGCAGCAGGCAAATCCTATGAATAAATAAACGAATGAATGAATATAATCTAACAAGGACAATCCTTTTTAGAAAATAAAGAAGACTAAGAAGAGATGACCACTTCTGTTGAAAAAAAATGTTTCCAGTGAAATGCTTTTCTGGATTTGTCATCTATACATATAAAAGTAAAATACCCCTCATGCATCATCACAAAGTCTCCAGAACTGTAAAACCTACAAACTTGAAATTTGGCACGTTATGTTCCTCTTGGCTTGTAGGTGCTCACTAAGAAAGGATTTTTCGAAATGACCATCAGAACATCAGTATTTCCTATATTATTATTATTATTATTATTATTATTATTATTATTATTATTATGCTCTGATGTTAAAGAGTTCTACTCCCCCTCCCCACCTGAAAAGAAATCTCTTCCAAAACACAAGCAGAGGAGTTTCAGTTTTCGATTCACAGCAGCAACCAGCTTTAGTACAGAACAGTTGAGCTAAGCCACGCCCAGGCTCCTTGTTGTCTCCTTCTTGCTTACATAGCAAATACTGTTTCAGTTTCCAAACAGCCCTCAACTCCCTCACACACTGACAGGATGCTAGCTAGATTAATACCTATGGATGCTGGTAGGCAAAATTTCCCCCCACCCCTTATTTTCCTCCCCCAAAACTAAGCCTGACCACATAGTTTTATAACAAAGCATTGGGTATCGAGCTAGTCACTTTTATATTTCATTTTTATTCAAGACAGAAACAAACAATTCTAACCTGGATTAACAATAGGATAAGGAACGAAGCCGTCTTCCTCACTGAACAATGTTTCATTACGTTGGTGATTTCTTGTTTCATGTTTACATACAGCCTGGTCTGGATCAAAAGTAGTTCCTGCTGATTTAGACAATCACAGAGTTAAGAGTGTTATTTAGGTCACTGAGCCCAATTTCTGCTCAGCGAATAATTTTAGTGGAGCTCACCTTAAGGTTAAGCCTGTTTGGGAGTTAATAACTTAAACATGTCGCAGAGATATTTTCTTGACTCAAGACTAAAAGAATGGAATAAATTATATCTGTATTTTTTTGTCTGTCTGTCCGTCTATCTATCTTCATCAATCTCTATAATCTACTTTTTTTCTAGTTCTGTCTATCAATCATGTCAATTGTCTATCATCTGTCTATTTTCTGCTGAATTATTTTTATCTATCTATCTATCTATCTATCTATCTATCTATCTATCTATCTATCTATCTATCATCTATCTATCTATCCACCCACCCATCTATATTTTCTGCTCAATCATTCTCTCTTTCTTTCTCTTCATCATCAATCACTATCTCTAATCTATTGTGTTTTTTGAATCTGTCTGTCAAACATTTCTCTTGTCTGTGTATCACACAGGTGTCAAACTCACCCTGTCACATGACATATTGCAACATTTTCTCCCTTTACGGAGCTGGGGTGGGTGTGGCCTGTACGTGACACATCTGGCCCGTAGGCCACCAGTTTGACACTCCTGGTCTATCATCTACCTACCTACCTGTCTGTCTATCTATCTTCTGCTCTATCTATCTATCTATCTATCTATCTATCTATCTTTCTTTCTTTCTTCCTTCCTACCTACCTACCTACCTACCATCTATCTATGTCATTTTCTCTCTCCCATCTGTATCATCTATCATGTTTTTCTCCTTTGTCTCTGCCTCTTTCTCACATAATTGCCCATCTCAAAAGCAATGACTGGGTAGTGTATAATTTTTTGGCTAAGAGCATGTCCTTTTCCACAGCAGTAACCACGTTGTGGAGATTCCTATGGAAATGTGTGTGACTTCACATACAAATCTTGGGCCTTGAAACCTGAGTTATTTAAGTTGGAGTCAATATTATTAAAATGTTGCTGCCTTATGTTTTTCAGACATTCTGTTGCTCTGTGTTTTGATTCTGGATTACACCTGCTTTATTGCAAATCAGTTTTAAAGCCTTAGGATGAAAAAGTGACCTATAACAAAAGCAAATCTTTTGTTAAAAAAATCAGCAATTTTGTACTAGGGTTTTTATTTGAAGAACTTCAAAGGGACTTTAAGAAAAAAACACTTGCATGAATCTTTTGAATTAGAACTAATGAAGAAATATGACTGCATCTATTCAGGGCTGAATTACAATGTTTAATTTTATTTATTGGTTTATGATGATCATGTTTTATTTAATTATTGTTGACATGAATAGCTGATTTTCTTATTGTTAAGAAAAAATGTCATACAGAAAATTGCCACATAAAGTTGGGCTTTTTTTTGCTTTTCACTTATTCTGCTCTTATTTATTATCAAGGGTTTTTTTTTCCCCTTGTACCAATTTATAAGTAAAAATAACAACTTACACTTATATGCAAGCTGATTCTATGACAGCTAATGCCATAATAAATACACCTAACATTAAAAGACAATAAACCACAGCACTGTATTTACAATTACAAATTAATACTGTACAGCTATCTTAGAAGTTTAACTTCTAAAAGCATCAGTCACACTAGTAAAACAGTTTAAAGTAAAGTAGCTATAAACTCACCTTTTCTGTTATCAACTGGATCTTTGGGGGGTAAAGGAAGTTCCTCTTCCATGTCAAATATTGCAAGGAGGCCATTCTGGTCAGTTCCAAGAATATCATCTTAAGAAAATCATTATGGTATATAAAGTTTAAAAAAAACCCACTTTTTATGTACATAACTATATATTTTATGTAGGTAGTCCTCAACTTACAACCATTTGTTTAGTGACTGTTTGAAGTTACAATGGCACTGAAAAAAAACCCATTTATGACCGGTTCTGGCACTTTTACTGTATAACTGTGGCAGCATTCCCATGGTCACCTAATCAAAATTCGGGCACTTGGCATGTGTTTATGACAGTTGCACTATCTGAAGCCATGTGATCAACGTTTGTGACCTTCCCAGTTGGCTTCTGACAAGCAAAGTCAATGGGGGAAGCCAGATTTGCTTAACGACCACACAATTCACTTAGCATCTGCAGTGATTCGCTTAACAACCATGGGAAAAGGACATAAAATGGAGCACCACTCATTTACCAACTGCCTTGCTTAGCAACAGAAATGTGGGGCTCAGTTGTGGTTGTAAGTAGAGGACTATGTAGAAAAAAGCAAATACTAGAACATAAAAGTTACTAAACTTTTTGGGTAAGTTATGCACATTTTAGCAAATCTATTGGACAGCTATAGTTAGACTGGATTTTGTTCATACCTACCAATCATATCTCTTCCAGCTTCTTCGTCTCCAAATCCATCATACTCTAATGCAATTTTGCCTCCAGTTAAATTCGAAGAACTGTGGTCAGCCAGGAGACTATTCGAGCTATTTATTAAACTGTCACTGAAAAAGCTAGCATGCCTTGGAATTTCAATTTCTTCAACTGTGAGAAATATAGATGAATAACTCAGCTATGTTTATATATCTTGGAGATATAATACTTTGCAGCGAGTTAAAAATCAGTTGCTAATAAATATTGAATCCAGAATGCAATTTTTGAAAATAAAATAAAAACCTTTTGTATTTTGATTTATGAGGGGAAAAAGTTGCAGCCTTACCAAAATTGCTGCCATTGAGAACATTCTGCCCATAAAATTCTGTCAGTGTGATGTCCTCAATTTTGCTCTGGTGCAGTGTAAAATGTTGGGCGACCTCAATGGCACTATTAGAAAAGAAGAAAAAACAGAAGTTTTAGGAAATGCTGCAAAACTGAACCGTTAACTTCCTAATTCACAAAACATATCCATATAATATTTTAATATATTTGATTCTAATTAAATTGCACTTCCATCGCCTTTCGCTTATTACTCCATAATGGGATTAAGAAATGGTTAGTAGCACAGATTCAGCAACAAAAGCTGCTTCAGTTGCTACATTCATCTATCTTTATCCCCCAAATACACTTCAAGAATTAAAAACTAACAATGTGCAGGTAGTCCTCAATGTCAGGTTTCCAAGTGATGAGATCCATTTAAAAAGAAAAGAACAAAGTCCATCTTCCAAGACAAATTCAAGCCCGAAATTGACACTCGACTTATGACCATAATTGAGCCCAACATTTCTGTTGCTAAGTGAGACATTTGTTAAGTGAGTTTTGCCCCATTTAACCACCTTTCTGGCTGTTGTTGTTAAAAGAATGTTAAGTCAATCACTGCAGTGATTAAGATTAGTAACAGGGTTGTTACGTGAATATGGCTTCCCCATTGACTTTGCTTGTCAGAAGGGGATTAGGGACAGGGCAACCGTCCTAAGGACGTGCCAGTTTCCAAGTGCCTGAATTTTGATCATGTGACCACGGGGATGCTAGTACGGTTGTATGTGTGAAAAATGGTCATAAATCCCTTTTTCAATGCTTTTGTAACTTCAAACGGTCACTAAATGAACTGTTGTAAATCAAGGACTACCTGTATTGTATCAGTTTATCATTATCATAAAAACATTAATCTGGACTGTGAAAAAAGTTTAAGAAAGCGCAATTAATCCTCATGAAGGAAATCCTTAGAAAATAGTGCTCTGTGCTCTTCAGAACTACGGTAAATCTAGCCTGGGTAAGTGGACTGAACACAGAGAAGTGATCCCTTACAATCCAGTTATAACTATTAAGAAAATAGAGTGGTTTGATATTAAGGATGCTGAGAGGGAGGGAAATGAGAACAGAATGGAAAATGACACTGAGAAAAGCTGTGTTAAAGTGATAGATGAAAAGAGAATTCACTCCCTTTTCACTTGTTCTATTCTTAGCAATAAACAAATGTTGGAAAGTATTTACTTCATGTCTGGAAGTTGGGTATCAAAATCATGAAACACTTCAGGCAGTGTGATAGCATCATACATTGCCTCAGAATGTCCTTTCGGAAGGTCAACAAGCCCTAAAGAAAAATATAGAATATAAGTAACTGTGGGATGAAGTAGCTTTATATATCCAGCGAGATAAAAATGTATTTTGAGGGCATCCAGCAAGTGTGTTCACATTCTTTAAATTTTCACCTAGTAGTCATTAATTAGATGGCAGAAAATATTTGTCAACTGAATAATGACACAATTACAAAAACATTCTGCTGCTAGTGCAATTCTAGGCATGACTATTCAAAAATAAGCCCCATTGTAGTCTTTGGAATTTACTTCTACTTTGGTTTTCTAGAATTGCAATCTCTACATGAAGCGATAGCTTATGATCCACTACTTGTCTGAAATGGTATAGGATCTCCCTCTTGAGCAGGGGGGTTGGACTAAATCTCCTGGGTCCCTTCCAGATTCATTCTGATTCTGATCTTGAGATGGCCTTCCAAGAATCATCTCATGAATCCTGAATCCTTGCGAACCACTTGTTTCATTTTCAAAAGTTAAAGCCATTTCTTTACCATTAATAAGCTTCTTGTTAATAATAAGTAGGGGAAAAGCATACCTGGTTGAAAAGTTGATTGCATTTTAAGTAGGGCTTCATTGCAATCTGTCAAAAGATACTTGGTTTTTCTGTGATAGATCTTCACCACTCCTAGCAAAAGATGTCCCGAGGTACGAAGAGCAATTTTAAACTGGGGGAGGAGGGGGTGGGAAAGTTGGCATTAACAGGAAAGATCGCAACAGAATTAAGAGTCATTATCCTGGTTCTCATTTTTCTTAAAACCCATCTAAGAGAGTAGCTAAAGGTATCCAAATGGGACATAGGGCATCCCTTTCAGGAAATACTGGGTTAATTTTGCTGTGTTTAGACATGAAAGCCAACTGAGTGACTTTGGGCAATTCACCAGGAGACTGGGAGTCCTAGTCCTGCCTTAGGCGTGAAAGTCAGGTGGGTGACTGTAGGCCAATTATTCTCTCAGCCCACCTCACAGGGTTGTTGTTGTTGTGGGGAAAATAGGAATATTAGGAATGTTTGCTGCCTTGAATTACTTATAATAAAGGCAGGATAAAAATTAAATAATTAAAAATGGCTCTATTTGCAGAAGTAATTTAGAGCAATGAGTCCAAGCTCTTGTTTAGTACAGGAACCCAATTGAACACATCCGTAACAGTTGGCTATCTGGTCTGGATATATATCTAGTGAAAATATGTTCACCATCACTCTGGATAATTGGTTCTACCACTGAACTGCTCCTATTGTTAGGAACTGTTTCTTGATCATAAGCTAGAATCTGCCTTCCTGTAACTTAAAAACCTTAATCTGTATTTTATATACTGAGGTGATAGAGAGCTTGACTTTCTTTGGTGTGACAACCCTTTTTAGGTTGTTTTTTTTTGCAAGATTAAACATATCCAGATCCTCAAGGTCTTGCTGCAGAACTTAATTTACAATGCCACACCCAGTGTTGAGTAAAATTAGGGGACCTTATTTTTGGTGACGTTTTATGAAAGCCATACCTTAGGGGAGAGTATCTTTTCAATGGTATCTTCTAAATTGCATTCAAATATATGAGCTTTTGTGACTTTCTTATCCCAGTGAGCAGCCAGCCATATCTTGGACAAAGGCCCACGCTTATTCATAAGCAGCTGCATGTAGAACATTTTGCCAGAAATGTGTTTCTTAACTTGGCAAGCTAGAGGGAAGAAAATAGTTTAAATATTGAATACAACATTTTTTTGTAATTTTTCAAAGCTAAAATGAAAAATAGTAATCAATTTCAAATAAATGATTTGCAAAAAAGAGAAAACTCTTTAATATATAGTTCTGTTTTCATGCTTGCAGGTTGTTTTAAACAAATGCATTATTTGTATACAATCTAAGTAACTGCTTAAATACTAAGGCTACTTGCAATTAGGA
Organism: Pseudonaja textilis; assembly: GCF_900518735.1. Next base: position 203,598 of record NW_020769468.1, read on the forward strand.
TACATCAACTGTATATATTATCATGAATTTGTCTTCATACAACATTTATGTACTGAAGCAGTTTCCAAATCAAACTAATAACATCATTACTGAAATACATAATTAATTTTGGCAAAGTGAATATATTGAAACAATGTTGTTTTCCTTGTTTCTGTTGCAAAAAATAAGAAAATTATTGTTTTCTCAGTGAATTTTAGTCTTTTTGAAAGATATGAAAAAGTCCAATTTTATTCATGTGGCAGTAAGAAGTAAGCAAGGAACTACAACAATCAAACATATTAGGAACTACCAGAGGACTGGAAAAGAGCTGATGTGGTTCCCTTCTTCAAAAAGGGAAATAAAAACAGACCCAGGAAACTATATAGACCAATCAGCCTAACATCAATACCTAGGAAGATACTGGAAAAGATAATAAAAAAACAGATCTGCCAAAATCTAGAAACAAGTAAAGTAATAACTAGCAGTCACCATGGGTTTGTTAAAAACAGATTATGCCAAACCAATCTTATTTCATTCTAAATTAGTGACTAAATTAGTAGACTAGCAAAATACTGTGGACATAATATATTTAGATTTCAGCAAGGCATTCAACAAAGTAGAACAAAACTGTTCTGTATGGACATTTACATTCTTGAAATCCGGCAACCCGGATTGGTCAAGCGCGCAGACACCGGATTGGTCGAGCGCGCGGCACTGATTGGCCGCTCGGAATCGACCGCAATTGGCCGAGCCGATCACGGGTGATTCGAACGGCTGTCATTGGCCGCAGCGCCCGGCACCAGATCCATATAAGCCGTGGCTTCACCCAGCCGCACTTCACTTGTTTAATCCTTAAAAAACCTACTTCTTGGTAACCTAGAAAAACCACCTCCACAAGATGGATCTGCAACTGGCTGACAAACAGTACTCAACGAGTAATCCTTAATGGGTCTAAGTCTAAATGGAGGGAAGTAAGCAGTGGGTGCCACAAGGTTATGTCTTAGGCCTAGGACTCTTCAATATCTTCATGAACGACTGAGATGAGGGAATAGAAGGGGAACTTACCAAATTTGCAGATGATACTAAGCTGGCAGGAATAGCTAACACCCAAGAAGATAAGCTCAAGATCCAGATGGATCTTGACAGATTAGAACACTAGGCCATATCTAGTAAAATGAAATTTTAGGCAAGAAAAACCAAAAGTACAACATATAGACTGGGGGAAACCAGGCTCAACAGCAGGAACTGGGAGAGGGATCTTGGAGTCTTCATGGACAACCAGCTAAATGTGAGCCAGCAGTGTGCAGCAGCCGCTAAAAAAGCTAATGCAATCCTAAGTTGCATTAACAGAGGGACACAATCGAGATCAAGGGAGGTACTAATACCACTCTATTAAACCTTAGTAAGACCACACCCAGAGTACTGCATCCAGTTTTGGTCACCACATTATAAAAAAGATGTTGAGACTAGAAAAAGTAGAGAAGAGCAACCAGGATGATGAGGGGACTGGAGGCTAAAACATACAACAAACGGTTGCAGGAACTGGGCTTGGCTAGTCTAGTGAAGAGAAGGACCAGGGGAAACAGGATAGAGGTCTTCCAATATTTGAGGGGCTGTCATAGAGAGGAAGAAGGGGGTCAAGCTATTTTCTAAAGCTCCTGTAGGCCAGACAAGGAATAATGGATGGAAACTGAACAAGGAGAGCTTTAACCTGGAAACAAGGAGAAACTTTCTGACAGTGAGAACAATCAACCAATGGAACAGCTTGCTCTTGGAAGTTGTGGAAGCGCCATCAGTTGAGACTTTCACGAAGAGATTGGACTGCCATTTGTCAGAAATGGTGTAGGGTCTCCCGCTTGGGCGGGGGGTTGGACTAGATGACCTACAAGGTCCCTTCCAACTCTGATTATCTGTATCTGTATCTGTGTCTATCTATTGTGGGAGCGTCATTACTTGAGACTTTCAATAAGAGATTGGACTGCCCATCTGTCAGAAATGATGTAGGGTCTCCCGCTTGGGTGAGGGGTTGGACTAGATGATCTATAAGGTCCTTTCCAACTCTGATTATCTGTTATTATCTGGTGTTCAAACATTTGGTTGTAGAAACCACGAAGAAAATATGCACAAGAAATGAAATATGATGGGACTTCTGGGAGAGGTTTTTTTAAAAAAATAATCTTAAAGGTAGATGTAAAAATAGTTTGGGATGCAAGTGAGGGGTTACCTTATAGAACATACAAGTGAATTCAAAAAGAAGAACTACCTATTTTGGGTGAGATAAAAAGAAAAGAGTTAAAGAAATTTATAGAGAAGATAATTTTTTTTCAACATATTAAGCTTCTTACAGCACTTTTCTACAGGAAAAGTTGGAGCTTAGTTGATAATTGTTTAAGATGGCTGAATCAAGAGATGGTCTGAGTAAAAGCACCATAACATTTTTCAAAGACCAGGTTTGTTAAAGGGCTGTTCCTTAGTCCGTGGTCCTTGTTAATAATTTAAATATATTTGCATAAAAGACTACCAAAACTTCCAATAAGAACTGAGCTTCTGGTGAGGCTTCAAGGCCAACAAGATATCCCCAGAGGAGTGGAGACGGCATTGCAGTGGACATTGGTGAATTCTGGCTAGCAAATTCTCTCTGGAAATAGGAGATATTAGGAGATTGCTCACTTCTACTCTGGACAGTTGCTCCTTGTTGTTTTGTTGCCAAATTGTGTCCAACTCTCGCAACCGCATGCACAGCATGGCAGGTTCTCTTGTCCTCCATTGTCCCCTGGCATTTGCTCAAATTCGTGTTCATTCATGACTCTATCTAACCATCTCCTCCCCTGCCATCCCCTTCTCCTTTTGCCTTCCATCTTTTTCAACATCAGGGTCCAATGAATCCTCTCTTCTCATTTGGTGGCCAAAGTATTTGGGCTTCAGCTTCAATATCTGTCCTTCCAAATAACAGATAGGGTTGAATTATTTTCGGATTGACTGATTTATTCTCCTTGCAGTCCAAGGGACTCTCAAGAGTCTTTTCCAGAACCACAATTCAGAATCATCAATCCTTCGGTGCTCAGCCTTCCTTATCGTCCAGCTCTCTTGGTCACACATTACTACTGGGAAAACCACAGCTTTGACTATACTGACCTTTGTCGGCAAGGCGATGCCTTTGTTTTTTAATATGCTGTCTAGGTTTGCTGTAGCTTTCCTCCAAAGGAGCAAGCCTCTTTAAATTTCACGGCTGCAGTTGCTGTCCGCAGTGATCTTGAAGCACAAAAAAATAAAATCTGCCACTGCTTCCATTTCTTCTTTTTCTATTTGCCAGGAAATGATGGGACCAGATGCCATCTTAGTTTGTTTTTTTTTAATGTGGAATTTCAAGCCAACTTTTGCAGTCTCGTTTTTCACTGTCAAGAGGCTCTTTAGTTCTTCTTCACTTTCTGCCATTAAAATGGTATCATCCAAGTAAGTTGTTGATATTTCTCCTAGCAATCTTAATTTCGGTTTATAATTCATCCAGCCTGGCATTTTGCATGATGTACTACTCCACGTATAAGTTAAATAAGGGTGATGATTTGAGTGATTTACTATGTGGTGTTAACCATATGCCTAAATATTTGACCTTTTTTGTTGCCTGTATCCCCATGGTTTTTTCTAATTCTTTCCTCTGGTTCTCTGTTAGATTTTTAGTCAGTAATTTCGTCTTATTTCTGTTAATCTTTAATCCTGCTACTGAACCATATTGTTCTAGTTCTTTTATTAGATTATGTCCTTTTTCCATGGGATCCTCTAGGAAGAAAACCATATCGTCTGCAAACGCCTGTAATTTATATTCCTCTGCTTTGACCCTAACCCCTTGGATTTCAGGATTTTGTCTTATCCGCGTTAACAATGATTCTAAAGCAAATATAAATAAGAGGGGTGAGAGAGGGCAACCCTGTCTAACGCCCTTTTCAATGCTTAGTGGGCCTGTTTGTTCACCATTAATTAGTATATTGGCTTGTTGGGTATTGTAAATTGTTGTGATAATATTCTTGAATTTAGTGCCCAGATTCATATTATAGATTTTTTGTATTAAAAAGTGCCAATGTAAGTTATCGAATGCTTTCTCTGCATCTAGAAACAAGAGTGTAAATTGTTTCTCTGGATGAGCTTCATAATATTCTAAGACGTCAATAACGGTTCTTAAATTGTTTTTAATTTGGCGGAATGGAAGGAAGCCATTTTGGTCTTCATGAATGTATAAATTTAAAACTTGTTTTACTCTATTCGCAATAATTGAGGTAAATAATTTATAATCGGCGTTTAAAAGTGAGATTGGTCTATAATTGTTGATATATCTGGCATCCACATCCTCCTTCGGAATTAACGCAATCAACGCCTCTGTTGGGTATATGGATACACCAACCAGGTTTGGGTTGAATAAATATGTAAACCTAGGATTAAGTGTCTATGTAGCTTTAAACAAGAAACTGCAATGTCATTGTGGGTGCGGTTGCAGGCAGTAATAAAGGTAGGAAGGGAAACGTAATAGACCCTGCTTCTGGATGCACCTGGTTCTGTTCCTGGTCTGCTGCCTGCTGGAACGTCTATCTGCTTACTTTTGGAGGCTACTGTGCCAGATACCATTTCACCTGAACACAAGGACTGTTTGCCTGGTGAGCTGTGGATTCAGCGTTGTCTTTGAGAGAAAGGTATCAGGAGGAGAAGATTTACAAGCAGATAAAGACATTGTATTTACTGTTAATGGACTTGATAACTGGATGGATATACTGGATAATGATATATGGACTGAATGACACTTCTTTAATCTCTGTGTGAATTAAATAACTATTTTAAAACCACAAACAGTGTTTTTGTCTCCAGTGTGTGTATACTCTTGGGGCCCACTCTCTCTCTCATTTGCCTGCCTGGCTGGACTGCTGCTGCATACTCTGCTTGGGGGTTTATCCCCAAACACTAACAGCCTCCCTCCATGAGTCTGGCATTTTGGCAACCAAAAGTACTTCGTTAAACACTTCCAGCATCAGAGGCCCTACTAAATCTATTGTGGCTTTATACAATTCTACTGGAATCCCATCTGGACCAGGGGATTTATTATTACATTGATTTTCCATTGCAGATTTTAACTCAGACCGTGTAATATCCTTATTTAGTAATTCTTTGTCTCCTTCCCCTATTGTTTTATCATTCGTATTCTCCAGATAAGTTCTTATTTTATCCTCATTGATTTCTTCTTTTTTATATAATCTTTGGAAATAGTTTAATATAATATCCTTTTTCTTCTCAATCTCATGTTGTGGGATACCTTTCTCGTCTATTAATTGGTGTATCAATCTCTTTTCTTTTTCTTTTTTAAGTTTATAAGATAGCCATCTTCCTGGTTTATTGGCGTGTTCAAAATAATTTTGTTTGGACCTTCTCAAGCTAACTTCTATTTTATCTTGTTCAATTAAATTCAGCTTATGTTTGGCTAGTATTAACTGATTTTGTAGTCCTTGGGTCTTAGGGGTTTTTTGTAATTGTATTTCTAAGTCTTGGATTTGTTGTTGTAACGCGTTTTGTTGGGCATAAATTCTCTTGTTTCTCATAGCATTATAGGAAATTGTTGTGCCTCTTATAATTGCTTTCATAGTATCCCAAATGTTCTGTTTTGAAGTTGTTTCATTATTATTATCTTTTAGAAAATAGTTTAGCTCCTCTTTCAGTTTATTAATATACTCTTCTTCGTTTACAATTTGGTTATTTAGTGTCCATCTTTTTTTTATTCGTCTCCTATCTCTCCAAATTAGCTGTATTGGGTTATGATCAGCCCATTCATTCGGTAGGATTTTGATTTCTTTTATTTCATTAGCCAAGTCCAAATCCATCCAAGCCATATCTATTCTGGTCCAAGTCTTATGTGGGTTAGAATAATATGTAAATTGTTTTCCTTCAAGATTCCGTTCCCTCCATAGATCTTTTAAATTTAACTCTCTCAACATTTCCTTACATGCCGCAAAAAGTTCCCTTTTCCCCTTCTTGTTTTTCCCCATATTACTATGGTCTTTCTGGTAGTCTGCAATGGAGTTAAAATCGCCAATCAAGCAAATGTTTCTTTTTTCAAAGCCTACTATTTTTTGGTGAAGGTGTTTAAAAAATTTCCCCTGGTCATCATTTGGGGCATAGATTGCTACAAGTAAAAATGTGATGTGGTTTATCCAAACTTGTATAACCAGAGTTCTTCCTTCGGGATCCGACCAGATTAATTCTGCCTTTACATCTTGTTTTACATAAATTGCAATTCCTTTTTTCTTGTGTTGGTCGGCCGGTGCTGTAAAAAGTTTACCTAATTTTGGACAAATTAGATGTCTTTCGTCATTCTTCGAAATATGTGTCTCTTGAAGACATATTATATCTGCGTTATGTTGAATAAGTTTTGAGAATATCCTTTTTCTTTTTAATAATGAATTTAATCCGTTTATATTGGTTTCTCGGGTAGGGTAGTATGGTACTCCCATCCGTTTAAGAACTTGCCACAATTTGTTATGAACCACATCATCCAAAGCTTTAGTAGTCAATGAAGCAGAATTCTGGAATTTCCTTGCTTTCTCCATAACCCAGCAAATATTGTCACTTTAATCTCTAGTTCCTGACTCTTTGAAACCCAGTTTGTACTTCTGGTAGATCTCCATTCACACACTACTGAAGCCTAGCCTGTAGGATTTTGAGTGCAACCCTGATAGCATGTGAAATTACCATATTTGTACGGTGGGTTGGTCATTCTTTGGCTTTCTCTTTTGGGGATTGTAAATTGCTCTCTTCCAATCCTGTGACCACTGTTATTTTCCAAATCTGCTGGTATATTGAGTGTAGCATTTTAAGGACATCACCTTTTAGGATTTTAAAGAGCTCAGCAGGAATAACATCCCTTCCACTAGCTCTGTTGTTGGTAATGCTTCCTAAGGCTCAGTTGGCTTCACACTCCAGGATATCTGGCTTGAGATCAGTGATCCCACCACTGTGGTTATCGGGAACATTAAGGTCATTCTCATAGTTATTTCCATCTCTTCTTAATCTCTTTTATTTCTGTTAGGTCCCTACCATTTTTGTCCTTTATCATGCCCATCTTTGCATGAAATGTTTCTTTTGGTGTCTCCAATTTTTTAAAAAAGAGATCTCTAGTTTTTTCCAATCTATTATTTTCCTTTATTTCTTTGCATTGCCATTTAAGGCTTTCTCTCTCCTTGCTATTCTCTGGAAACCTGCATTCAGTTGGGCCTATTTTTCCCTTTCTGACTTTTGCTTTCCTTCTTTCCTCAGCTATTTGTAAAGCCTCATCAAATAGCCACTTCACTTTCTTGCATTTTTTTTTAGTTGCTGCTTCCTGTACAATGTTACAAACCTCCATCCATAGCTCTTCAGGCACTTTTGTCTACCAAATCTAATTCCTTAAATACAGTATATTCATCACCTCCACTGTATATCCATAAGGGATATGATTTAAAATTTAGATCACACTGAATGGCTTAGTGGCTTTCCCACCTTCCTTCAATGTAAGCCTGAATTTTGCAACAAGAATCAGTGGCAGGGTCATATGCTTGGATTATTGTGACGTTGAATGGTTTGCCTTGGCTCCAAACCGAGATCATTGTCATTTTTAACATTGTACCCCAGTCTCCTGCTTAAGCAGGGGGTTGGACTAGATTACCTACAAGGTCCCAACTCTATTCTATTCTACCTATTCAGTACTGCTTTTCTCACTGTTTTGTTGACTATGAGGACTACTCCATTTCTTCCAAGGGATTCTTGCCCACAGTAGTAAAGACAGTGATTGTATGAATTAAATTCACTCATTTCCACCCACTTTAGTTCACTGATTCCCAAGATATCAGTGTTCATTTTTGCCACCTAATGTTTGACTACATCCAGCTTACCTTGAATCATAGATCTTACATTCCAAGTTCATATGCAATATTGTTCTTGACAGCGTTGGAATTTCCTTTCACCACCAGATGCATCCATAGCTGAGCATCCTTTTAGCTTTGGCCTAGCCACTTCATGTTTTTGGAAACTACTTGTAATTGCCCTCCACTCTTCCTCAGTGCCATATCGGCACCTTCCAACCTGAGGGGCTCCTCTTTCTTTTAGTCTTTTGATGCTATCCATGGGGTTTTCTTGGCAAGGATATTAGAATGGATTGCCGTTTCCTTCTCCAGGGGGAGCACATTTTGTCAGAACTCTTCCCTATGACCTTGAGTGGCCTTGCATAGCATAGTTCATAACTTCATTCAGCTGCACAAGTCCCTTTGCCATGACAAGGCAGTGATCCATGAAGGGGTTCTTGTGAGTAGATTGCAGTAATTAACATTTTTAACAGTTGGCTCATAACTTGAGATGCTGAGAATTGAAGGATTTTAGCGAAGCCCGCAGCTTTAGCATAGCTTATATGGATAGGTTTGCACGAGCCTCGTTTCTTAATCATTTTTGGATATAATTAATCTACAATTACAGAGAGATTGTCAGCTCTCAGATTCAGGTTTTCCCAGGTGTGCCAATATGACAACTCTAATAAAACAGAACTTTGAGGAAAAAGCCTGTCTCGGAGTTTATTGGGTTGGAGTTTGCTAGTTGGAACGCTGACAGAGATTTTGTGAATGGGAGAATAAGATTCCACTTGAATTTTTTTTTTTTTTTGGATTACAAAGGAATAAGGAAAGAAGGGTTTAAAGGGAGTGCCTGTATACAGCTAACAGTGAGCTGCTTCCATAGGTATTCTTGGTGGCAGTCCGACACTGCCAGTACAATAAAAACTTTGGGTTGTGGAGCAGAAACATCTGGATGGTGCCAAGCTGTTGAGACGTGCCAAAACCAATGATCACAGTACCATAATGAGGACAGTGTTTCATAGGCCATATGTCAGCTCTGAGATCAGCTGCCACAAGAATGTGAACCATGAAGGGGGGGTGAGGGAGTTGAACAGTTCAAGGTTATTTAGTATGTCGCATTAAAAAATTCCAGCTGCAGTTCTCGTAATTTATGAAGTATAGTAAATGGGAGGAGATAGGGAGGACTTTGTGAGATGTGCTGGGAATGAGTTTCAGTTTTGGAAATTTCCATAGACGTACCAGAGCTGTTCCTAATAAATCAATTGGAGATTATGCTTGTCTCGGAGTGATTGATTACTATGGATAAATTCTGGATGCCTAACACCATATACATTTGATAAATAAATATGGATTTTAGAAAAAACTGGAATTGCAGTTGCCTTTGATCAAACCAAAATTGTTCTGTGGTGCTGATTTGGGATAACTGATGTTTTGTTTATTTTAATAAACTAGGTGCAAGGTATTGTTATGTGGTTAGTTTTAGAAATTGTGTTTTAAATTTCTTATATTTCACTCTTTTGATAGGTATGCCTCTGTTCTTTTCAATATGCAAAAGGAAATACTGTACCTTTGTAATGTTTTTGGGGAGAAGGAAGAAAGAAAAATATCAAATTTTAAATATTTAGCACCAGTTTTTCTCTTCCAGCAAATTTCATTATTATATTATAAAAATTTTAAAAAAATTATTAAGTGTATTTTTATCTGCTCAACTCTAACAGAGTCAGTAATAAGCCAAGAATGAAAAATTGGTGGGAAGATAAGAGTTGAAAAAGCATTCAAAAATAGTTGTATTTCTGAATACAAACTGATAAAATCTTGGCACACTTATATATATAACTGGTTGAGAAGAAAGGGTGGTTAATTGATGTGGCATTACCACAAGATAGTAGAAGACAAAGAATTGGAGATAGTTAGGAATAACAAGGTTACCTAACGTAGTTTGGGTAAAATAATATATATAAACTATGATAGTAAGTTTAAGTGTGTGTCACTTTAAACTGCAAAGCATGGAATTTTGGGTGCGGTTGTGAAACCGCCATAAGAGGGAGCAAGAGAACCTGCTGGATTGCTGACTGATTGCTGGATTGATGGTTTGCTAACTGCGTGTTCCCTGCTGCTGAAGGAAGAAAGGAGGTTTGACTTCTTCATATCTCTACTGCGAGGAGATATATTACTGGACTGATATGTGTAAGTTTACTGACCTCTCTTTTTCGACACTGGACTTTGCAACTGAACAATCCCCGGACGGACTGAACTAATGAATGATATATGGACTGTTTGACTATGCTAAAACTCTTACTGGAATAAACTATTTAACTAGCACAGTGTATCTGTTTTACTGAGTGTAAGCTACAAAAACGTTTATCTCACATATTTTGCCTGCCTGCCTGACTGCCGTGCAAATTCTGCTAGGGTGTATCCCTAACACTGGTTATGGGCCCAGCTCCACAGTCAGACTAACCAGGATAAAACAGACTTATATAAAGTGAGAGTTAGTGTAGTTACACAATACTGTAAACAGACAGCTGTGTTTTATTAATTATATTTTAATATCCAGAGAAAGATGGCACAAGTCAATTTACCAAGTTTGTCTCTAATATCCAAACTGGATGGAACAAACTATGTTTCATGGTCTATGGAATGCAGCCAACTTCTACACAGAGAAGGTTTGTGGAATATAATTCAAAACCCACCAGAGGTAGATGCTTGGGATCCAGAGGATGAAGATGATGCCCAGAAAATACAAGAATATAACCTGAAGAATGAGCAAGCTCTCTGTATAATAGGACTGACACTTTGTGACCAGCAGCTTGTCCATATTCGTGGAGAAGAAACAGCTGCGAAATGTTGGGAGAATTTAAAGAAGATTTATGTTCGAGACAGTGTAGGAGCACATATAAATCTTAGACGGAAGCTGTTCAGAACACATCTTCAAAAGAATGGAGACATGTTGACTCATATAAACACTATGAAGAGGATTTTTCAGGAACTGCATGAAAAAGAACTTATCTTCACAGAACTGCATCAGGTTTACATAATTTTGTCTTCGTTAGATGAGAGCTATGACGACTATGTAACTTCGCTGGAAGTACTGCCAAAAGATAACCTCACATTAACTGACATTACTGGCAGATTAATTGAAGAAGCCAGGAGAAGGCTTGAAAGAGATCAACTGAGAAGGGAACAACCACAAGAAGAGAAATTATCTTCGACAGCCTACACAATTAGAAAATGTTTTAATTGTGGAGGAAAAGGACATTTGGCTAGATTCTGCAAGAAAGAAAAACGCCACAATGCCAGCCAGAATGCAAAAAGGCATCAAAAGGATGAAAAATGCTTAGTTAGCCATGTATAGCAATGAAACTGTGAACAATAATAATATCTGGGTTGTAGATAGCGGAGCATCGCACTGCATAACGAAAGATAAGAAAAAATTTGTTAAGATGTCAGCGAGTTCACAACAGATATCGTTAGCTAATGGCTGGAAAAGTGAGGTTGTTCTTGCATAAAAGAAAATGTAAAAATGTTATATGTACCACAACTTAAGTTTAATTTGCTTTCGGTTAGAGTTTTGATTAAACTAGGTTATGTAGTTACCTTTAGGGGAGAAAACTGCATAATAGAAAAGGAAGGTAAAAAAGTGACTGCAACTTTAAAAGGTGAATTGTATGTGTTACATGATAATCAATTAGAGGTGGCTAACACAGTGTATAATAACGTTAAGCCTCATGATGCATACATTTGTTACACAGACGTTTAGGGCATATAAATTTTAAAATGCTCAAGCAAACGGTTGAACTGTCTAAAGGTATAAAACTGAAGCCTTGCAGTAAGTATTTGCACTGCAATGCTTGCAGCGAAGAAAAAAGCAAGGTAATACCAGCAAATAGAATTAATGGATTTAAGACTAAAGAGCCTCTAGAGGTCGTATTTGCTGATATTATAGGTCCTAAAATACAAAGTGTGGGAGGTGCTCGTTATATATTAAGTATAATGGATCATTATTCTAGATATGGTTTCTGTTATTTAATGAAGAGTAAAACGGAAACATATCAGAATTTCTTTAATTGGTTGAAGTTTGCAGAAAGAAAAACTAAAAGGAAACTAGTAACTCTTGTAACTGATAATGGTATGGAATGTATAAACAATAAATTCCAAAATAGACTGAAGATGGTAGGTGTGGAACATAAAAAGTCTGCACCATATAGGCCACAACATAATTCCTTTATAGAAAGACGAGGCCAAACACTACAGGCAATGGCTCGTACTATGTTGTCGGATTCAGGATTACCTGAAACTTTGTGGGGAGAAGCAATAATGTGTGGTAATCATATACTGAATAATGTTAACTCAACAACAGGTGAATTACCATTCACACAGTGGCATGGTAGAAAACCTGACCTAAGCTACATGCACACATTTGGAGCTCTAGCAGGGGTGCATATTCCTACACAACTGAGACATAAGGGGCAGCATAAGGCTAAAAGGTTATTCTTTGTAGGTTATGAATCTAATCACAAATCATACAGGTTCTGGGAAAAAGGTACATCTAGAGTTTACTGTAGTGCTAGTGCACAATTCCTTGAACATGTAGGATGGGAAAAACTGGAGCAAGATTCAAGTAAGGATGTAATCATAGAAACCTACAAAAGACCAAACCACCATATCAGTAATAAGAAAAGTACAATTAAAGAGGAAGTACAGGAAGAGCACATAGGACCAGAACAGGAAGAAATAGGTGAACAGGAAGAAATAGATAACCAGGAACAGGTAGTACATGAAAGTCCACCTGTAAGCCCTGTAATACCTAGACGTTCAACACGTGAAACCAGACTACCTGACAGGTACCACAAAATATCAAGAACTGAAAATGATGACATCTTCAGGGCTGTACCAAAAAAATCTTGGACTGCACAAAGAAAAACTGCCATTCACGAAATTTCTTCCATTGCAAAAGATCACATTGGTTGGTTCTTCACATATATTGCACAAATTCATTAAGATGTCCTAAGTTATTGAGAAGAACGTAATGCAAAGGAAGGTCGACACCAGCTAAAGAACTGTCAGCTGTGATTTCATACTGTTGCGTATATCATTTTAAAACTTTGTCCATGTATTTTTTCTTCTTGTTTAGGTTTGGCACAACGAACAGCAATCCTCTGTACATGTGCAGTAAAACCTGACAAATTAAGAAGACTCAGTGCCTTGTCTTTGAAGCTTCTGCCCTATGGAACACCTTCTCCACATAAAGTCTTAAAGGGGCCAGCTTTTCCCCCAAGTGTTGGAGGAAGATTAGATGATAGCACCTCAGTGGGGATTGGCACACATTTTATTCTTTTAATTGGTTGATTTTTTCAGTTTTTCAAATTATTTTATATGTCTTTTAATTTCTAATTGGGAGCCACCCAGAGTCGGTTGAAAGGTAAGGCAGGCAGCTTCATAAATATTTTTAAATAAACAAACAAAGGATCAGAACCTTAACAGTGGCAGCTTATGTCTGCATTGGCGTGAATTGTGGCCCTTCCTACAAACCCAAACAACCTTGCAGGGCTGCAGTGATGGCAAGGCAAGTAAATAAACTTACAAAGTGGTTTATCGAAGCAATTGAATCTGAGAAGGATCCCAGAAAAGATGGTTAAAGATTGAAAAAATAAGAGCTTTCAAGGGCTTTGATTACCACACTATAAAACAGATGTTGAGGCTCTAGAAAAAGTGCTAAGAGAAACCAGGATGATTATGGGACTGGAGGCTAAAACATATGAAGAACGGTTATAGGAACTGGGCTTGGCTAGTCTAGTGAAGAAAATGACCAGGGGAGACATGATAGAGGTCTTCCAATATTTGAGGGGCTGCCACAGAGAGGAGGAGGGGGACAAGCTATTTCCCAAAGCCCCTTTGAAGGCCAGACAAGGAATAATGGATGGAAACTGAACAAGGAGAGATTCAACCTGGAAATAAGGAGAAACTTTCTGACAGTGAGAACCATCAACCCATGGAACAGAAGTTGCCCTCAGAAGTTGTAGGAGCTTCATCACTGGAGACTTTCAAGAAGAGACTGGAGAACCATTTGTCAGAAATGGGGCTTAGGCAGGGGGGTTGGACTAGATGACCTATAAGGTCCCTTCCAACTCTGATTATCTGTAATTATCTGTAAGATTGAAAAAAAATAAGAGCTTGGGGGGGTTGGATAAGGAGGGCCTTTTGCTTTTGGGGTTTACTTATTGGTTAGGCCAGTTCTGGTCCCAATACACAAAACACGCCCAGACCCTATAAAGAGTGCAGAGAAGAGCAACACAGATGCGATTAGGGGTTTGCTAGACAAATCATATGAAGAATGGCTTGTAGGATCTGGGAATGACAAGCCAATCGAAGAGAAGCATTAGGGAGGACATGACACTAGACTTCCAATATTTGAGATGCTGTCACAGAGAACAGGGGGTGGACTTATTCTCCAAAGAAGTCAAAGGCAGAAGAACCAACGGGTAGAAAATTGGACAACCACTTGACTAGGATGGTGTAAGGTCTCCTGCCCTGAGCAGGGGGTTGGACTAGAAGACCTCCAGGCTCCCTTCTAGCCCTGGGATTCCATGATTCTAACTAAAGAAGCTTTTTAATGTACAACAGGGAGCAAAATGGTTGTCATTTGTTGGAACTTTTCAAGGAAAGATTGGGCCATTTGTTTTCAGGGGGAATAAAAACGCCTGCTTTGAGGCAGGGGGTTGGACTAGAAGACCTCCAGGCTCCCTTCTAGCCCTGGGATTCCATGATTCTAACTAAAGAACCTTTTTAATGTACAACAGGGAGCAAAATAGTTGTCATTTGTTGGAACTTTTCATGGAAAGATCGGGCCACCATTTGTTTTCAGGTGGAATAAAAACTCTTGTTTGAGGCAGGGGGTTGGACTAGAAGACCTCCAGGCTCCCTTCTAGCCCTGGGATTCCATGATTCTAACTAAAGAACATTCTTAAATGTATAACATGGTAAACAGTTGTGTGCTTGTTGGAAGTTTTCAAGGAAAGATTGGAAGCAGGGGGTGGGACTAGAAGACCTCAGAGGTCCCTTCCAGCCCTAGGATTAAATTTATCATGTTATAATTTATACTTGTATAATGTATAATTATAAATTTGTCACCCCTCACTGACAGCAACTCTTTGGGTAATTTTACTTTTATATATTCCCTCACAACACTATAAAATCAGTTATCTGTGATGGAGGCACTAAAAAAGGGGCAACTTGTGAGGAAACACGAGAAAATAGAATAAGGTCTAGCAAAAATTTTAGAATACGGTGTGTGTGAAATCTTGTCCTTTGGGGGCAAAAAGGGCGCTTCTATGGGTGGGGCAAAAAGAGAGGATTTAATTAGTTTATACTAAGCATGCAAATTCTCCTCAGGCATTTACAAGCCCGCGTTCTCACCTCCGGAATCTTCCCGCCCAAACGCGCGAGTAAAGAGCGCATGCGTGTCTTTAAAGGCCATGTGCGCCTGCGCGCCCTGGATTAATATTTCTCCCCGCCCCCCTTCCTTCCCGCGCGCTAGACCGGGAGCCGGAGTCTCCGACGCGCACGCGCAGATGATGATTGAGGCGAGCCGAGGGAAAAGAGCAAAAAGGGAAGGCTGGCCGAATGAAAGGACGAAGGGGGAGAACGAGGAGGAGGAGCCTCGGGCTGTAGTGTTCGAAAGGGGCGGGCGGGGCTTGAATGACGTCATCCAACTCCGAGTGTTATTGCGTTCTCATTAATTGGTAGTTTATTTTGTGGCTATTGTTAAGAAATGCCCATACCAAGAGAAGTTTATTATGCAAATAAGGAAGACTGGAATTCATTTATAATGGAATGGAATGGAATGAAATTAGACTTAATAGCAATAATGGAATGGAATGGAATGGAATGGAATGAAATTAGACTTAATAGCAGTAACTGTGAAAGGGATCTCGGTGTCTTAGTGGACAACCAGCTAAATAGGAACCAGCAGTGTGCAGAAGCAGCCAAAAAAGCCAAGGCAGTCCTAAACTGCATTAACAGATGGATTGAGATCAGAATAGAATAGAATAGAATAGAATAGAATAGAATAGAATAGAATTATTTATTGGCCAAGTGTGATTGGACATGCAAGGAATTGGTTTTGATGCAAATGCTCTCCATGGACATAAAAGAAAAGATACTACCATTCTATAAAGCCTTAGTAAGACCACACCTAGAGTACTGCATCCAGTTTTGGTCACCACACTATAAAAAAAAGATGTTGAGACTCTAGAAAGAGGGCAGAGAAGAGCAACCAGGATGATGAGGGGACTGGAGACTAAAACATATGCTGAACGGTTGCAGGAACTGGGCCGGGCTAGTCTAGGGAAGAGAAGGACCAGGGGAGACAGGAGAGCAGCCTTCCAATATTTGAGGGGCTGCCCCAGAGAGGAGAAAGAGGGTCAAGCTATCTTCCAAGACACCCTTGAAGGCCAGACAAGGAACAATGGATGGAAACTGAACAAGGGGAGAGATTCAACCTGGAAATAAGGAGAAACTTTCTGACAGAACAATCAACCCATGAACAGAAGTTGCCTTGACAAGTTGTGGGAGCTTCATCCCTGGAGGCTTTCAAGAAGAGACTGGACTGCCATTTGTCAGAAATGGTGTAGAGTCTCTGGCTTGGGTGACGGGGTTGGACTAGATGACCTCCAAGGTCCCTTCCAGTTCTATCATTCTGTTATTCTCACTTGACACCAAGCAGGGCTCCTTTTGCCAGCCAACCAGCCAGCCAGCCAGCCAGCCTCATTCCTCATTGCACCCTGTCATTTTATGGCTGTTTCTGAAGGTTGCTGCTCAATTGATTGATGGAAATCTCCCTGCTGGGCATCGGACTTGGCAGTCTGGAAATTACATTCTGCAGACTGCGGAATGAGGTCAGGGCAGAGAGGCAGCGGCTTCGAAGCCGCATCAGCAGAAGACAAGAGAGAGCCTGCAAGCAGCTGGCGCCTCCGCCACGCAAGTCAGATGCTCATTGCCCGGTGACGTTCTCCTGGCGGAGGGGTGGAGAGAGAGCTGGCATCGCCCGTATGACGTTCTAAGGAGTGTCATTGCTGGCGTGCAGAGTCCAGAGGGCTGCCGACTCTAGGTTATCTCAATTTGGGGAGTCCTGCCAGGCCTTCCTGTTCGACGAAAATATCCTTCTGGGTTCCGTTCCGAACGGGGAAGAAAGACACTGGAAACACGGAGTCTGCTTGGAAAGACGGTTTAATGGCGGACAGGATCACACGCCTTGGGTGAAGAAAGAAGGGCGGAGATGCTGAGAGTCCCTTATATACCCTCTGTTGGGATTTGAATTTGAGCTTGTATTCTGATTGGTTGTCAGACTCCCATGGGGCCGTGCGGGGGGCAATTCTGTAGGCTGTCCTGAGTCCCCAGGCTTGGTTGAGCCTTTGCTGGATGATGATGTCATGAAAGGGCTTTGGGCAATTCCTATTATGGCTTTACCTGGAGTAGATCTTTGTTATGTAGAATAAACTAGACCAGGCCAGAGTAAGGGCCCATTAACAAAGGTGGGAGTGAGGGGCTGAGTTTCTGCTTCTGAGGTGAGTTTCTGCTTCTGAGTTTCTACTCTTTTTAGGGAAAATATTCTGCCTTTTTAAAGTATATCCTAATATATTTCATTTCCCTAGGAGAGGGGTGGGTTTTAACTTCCAACAGTTCCTTGGCTGAGCTTTTCTTTTTTCTTTCTTTTTTTTTGCAGAGGGAAAAGCAACAGCGGCAGCATAATGTAATGAAATATTGTAATTCTAAAAAAAAATAAACCAGACAAATGTTTTAAACGCCGCGTGTCCTCTTAAATGCCCCAAACTTGCCCACTCAGATCGTGTATAATTTCCTGGCTGCGTTCACCAAGCTTTTTGAGAAGGATGGGATATGTAATTCAACCCATTCAGGGTGAGCCTGGGAAACATTATTCTACTTAACTACGAAGGCTTAATGGGAGCTGAGTCATCTATTCAAATAGAGTGGTTTGGATAGATACTAGTGCAAGATATTAATTAGATGTAATAAAATAGAGGTGCTGTACAGAAATAGCTCCACCCGTGAGACTGAGATATCTTTTGAGGGCCCATTTATTTTGAATCGGGTAAACCTACCCCACCTTCCTTCCTTCCTTCCTTCCTTCCTTCCTTCCTTCCTTCCTTCCTTCCTTCCTTCCTTCCTTCCTTC
>NW_020769468.1:299512-316895 GCF_900518735.1 Pseudonaja textilis
TTTTCCCCCAGTGCCGTTGAAACTTCAAATTGTTGTAAATGGGCTCTCGAGTGGCATTTCATTTGCCAAGAAAACCACATGGATTTTGCTAGAAGCTGTTAACTTGAGAGAGTCTTAACGCTCATCTTGAAGTAATCTTCCATTCGTCGGTTATTATTATTTTTCTTCTTCTTATCCATTCATCCTAAATGGAAAAGTTCTGGCTTCAATTGGATATTAATCTTTAAAATCCTCCGTATCAAAGCGTGCATTATGCATCTGAAATTTTTTAGCTTTTTTCTCTTTCATGTCCACCAAGCGTGATAAAAATGTCCTCCTCATCTTATTCCCATTTTCAAAGTTGCTGCAATCTTTAGAGGAACAGGAAGGAAGGAGAATTTACGTCTGCTGGGGGTCCTCCCCCCTAAAATAAGCACATGTACAGTAGGCTTACAACCGTGCACTGAGTGACCTTTCAACACGAAGACGTTTTATTACCAGACTAGGGAACAGCAGCCGTGTGAAGGAAGGTGGGGGTTTGCTGCCTGTTTAAACGTGGTCGCTTCTTGCCCTGCCAGTTTTGGAGATGTGCCGTTAAGCCCCTGGAATAGATTTCAAATTCCCAGAGGTTGTGGGAGGAGCTGCTGGCTGATTGTGAAGGAAGCAGAGGATGAGTAGAAAGGAGAAAGATAGCAACCCGCGTGCGCCTAATAGCGCGCGAATCGTATAACTATAAACCAAGAATCCTAATAAGACATTTAGGGTAAGTGCGCTTGAGAGTGTGATTTTATTTTATTTCAAAATGACCGGCTTCCTTCAGTGCAATTCTTGTTTTACAGCTGTCTTTCGCAGTGCTCTTTTCAAACTTGGTCACTGTCCTCTTTGTAAAAAAAAATGACCAGTCTACATGGACAGATTACCTATCTAGAATCTCTAATTGTGTTCTCCAAGCAGAAATTAGGTGCCCAATCCAGCCATCTATTGAGCTGCCGTGCTACCAGCCCCCGCTACCACAAAGATCCTACAGGAAAAGGGCAGTATGGACAATGGTGGGATCTGGCAGGGTGAGAGCTGTGGACCATAAACACAAAACTTGTGCTGTGTCCCAGCATAACAGATACAGTGCCCTTGCTGACCTTAATAGGCACACTAAAGTGGCAGGTCAAGGTAGCTGTGATAATGATAACTTAAGTAAGCCAGGAATCGTGGTCCTAGAAGAAGAGCTTACTTTGGAAAGGAGAAAGTGTGAATCAGGTATTACGCACCTGTCACACAAGAAGAGCAAGACATCTAACAAGGGAAGCCACTTTCTGGTTGGGGCCTCAATTGGAAGGGATGTAAATTTAGGAAAGGATACTGAGGTTTTGAAAGAGGCCAGGTGTCTACCAGGTGCTACTGCCAGCAGCAACAAGAAGTGTATTCTTAAGATAGTCAAGAATGCCAGCAAGGACTGTGATGTTGATGCTGTTATACATCTTGGTACAAATGATCTGTCCCAGAAGGATGTACTTTCTGTTCAGAAAGACTTCCAGAGCTTGGGGTATGAACTTAGTAATATAGACCGTAGGCTTATCTTTTCAGAGGTTCTACCAGTATACAAGGAACAAAAAGGGGAAAGGGCAGCGTGTAGCAGAGTTTAATGTGTGGAATTTAATGTGTGGTGTAAAAGGGAAGGCTTTGGTTTTTATTAGTCACGATGTCTGCAGCTGGTCCAATGAAAATCTGTACAAAAGAGATGGTTTGCATCCATCAAAGAAAGGGACTGAGTTACTTGGCATTAAATTCACAGATTTCCTGGATAAACATTTAAACTGAACAGCGGGGAGAGAGAATTAATGGATTCAGAACATCTCTGTCCCCAGCAACCTAAAACTAATAAGAATACCAGTGCATGCAGAATAGATGTTTGTGCAGGTAAGATTATCAACCTTTATTCTCAAAGTCACTTTTGCATGGTCCATAAATGTGATTTATCTCTATGGATGATGTTACCTAGTTGGGCAATGAAATGTCTGCAAGCAGCCAAGCTAACAGGGCACCAAACACTCTACAATAATCCTCCTCCTGCTCCTCCTGCTCCTCCTCTTCCCACACACCCCTGCAAATCCCACTTCCTTTCAGTGCTGATGATGTTACCTAGTTGGGTCATGAAATGTCTGCAAATAAACAACTAAGGTCAGAAAGGACCAAGAATTTCACAGTCCTCCCCCTCTTCCTCTTCCTTCCCCTCCTCTTCCTCCCTGAAAGCCCTACTCCCTTCTAGCACTGATGATGTTACCTAGTTGGGTAATGAAACATCTACCAAGCTCAGAAAGCATGAGGGTCCCACACTTCAACCCTGAGCTACAGAAATTCTCTTCTGTTAGAACTACACTTCCCAAGATTCTTTGAGGCTGTCCGTAGTCTGCATCTCTTTAATTACTAACACAGTGGAGAAACCCAGCTGTTAATTCTGAAAAATCTGCAGATCTCCTCTTTCTAAGGAGCCCTTAATGATCCAATTAAGGCGATGTGGAAATAATCTCTATTGTTACATTTTCTTTTTTTGTCTTTCTCGGTTGTTGGGATCATTCCCCGTTACATTCCCTCTCCAGTTTGCAGTGAAAAGAAATCAACAACAGGCTGAAGAAAATGGAGAAAGTCAAATTACAAGCGTGATTAGCAAGTTTTCACGGAGAGATGTATGGAAAGGGGTGTGGAAAACGTGCCAGGAGCCCAGAAAACTACTGAAATTCAGCAGAGAGCATACCAAAAATTTGGCGTTGCACTTTGCCCTAAATCGGATGGATCATTCACTCACTCATTCATTTATTCATACATTCATTTTTAATTCTTTCATTATTCTTTGGCTTGAGCAAGGGGGGTGGATGAGAAAACCTCCAAAGTCCCCTCCGTTGCTAAATTCTGTTAATTTGCACTCTTGTTAGCTGTGATGACCCAAAGGGTTGTGGCACAAAAGCAACAAAGTCACAAAAGTAGGTAAAGTCCCTTTAATGCCTCCAACCTGGCCCCCAACGTCCAGTTATCCTCAGCTAGAGACAAAACTTTCCCAATAAGTTTTTAAAGGGAAGAAATTCTGTCTGAATCCAAAGTACATATGAATTATCAATAAAAACCAACACAAACCACGCTGCAGCCATTAACAAGTCAGGGCAGGATAAGGAATTGCAGAATTGAAAAGATAACAAAACGCACACAGTTGGGAGGACGCCAGAACTCAGATAAGACTTGACAAACAAAGATAATGCATGCTTTGCTTCCAGGAAGGTGCTGTGCGCAAACACCCCTTTTATCCTGTTTTCCCAGCTACAGCTAATGAAGGGGATCAAGGCCCTTTTCTCCCCCGTAAGCCATGTTGCTCCCTTCTCCGTTCCTCCCTGCGTGCCCTAGGATGAAGAGGGGGTGGCCCTGGTTCTTCCTCTGAATGCCCAGCCGGCCTGTGCCCTTCCCCAGTTTCCTCCACCGCCACCGGAGCCCCACTCCCATTCCCTCTCAGGTGTTCGACCTCCCCCTCGAAATCAGATTCCAACAGGGGCATGACATTAGCAAAGTGTTTCTCAACTTGGACAACTTGTAGGTCAGTGGACCTCAGCTCCCAATATTGCCCACCCACCTAAGTTTTATTCTTCATCGACTAATGGAAAAAACTAACTTAGAAGTGTAGCCAAAGTCAAAATTTAAATGGGCATTTCTCAGCCACCTGTCTTCAAGTTGCCAAGGCTGAGAACATCATCCCCAAAGTCTGCACCACTTTCATCATCGGGACCCGAGGCCACGCTGGGTAGGAATCATGACTAATAAAATCCGGTCCGGTTCTTATTCCAAGCCGGGAGAGAAATGCGGGAGAAATAAATTGGAGGCAGGCCGCAGTTTTGGAAAGGAGGTCTCCATTTCTTTGGTCGCCAGAAACAACAGGGACAGCAGCATGTTTCTGAGGTGGCTGACAAATTGGGGTTGAGAGTAGATGGGTTTTTATACGATTTGGGGGAGGAGGAGCTTTGTGACTGAGATGCTTGTTCCTGTGCAAGAATATGCCCTTTAATATTTTAATGGCCATTGCCAGATTCCTATGGGGTCATGTAGGGGTCACAACTGGCTCTATAGGCAAAAGGGGAAATGCGAATGCTGTGTGCTGTGTTTGTCCAAGCTGATCTTGTCAGTTTCAGCCCCTTGCCTACTGTGCTGCTTATTTGGAGCTCTGGCTGCCTTTTGTTTATGAATTGAGCGGCCTGGTTTTATGAACGGATACTAAATATTCATTCATGAAGCCTAGACCTGTGATGGTGAACCTATGGCACACATGCCACAGGGTGGCACACAGAGCCATTGGTACCAGCACGTGAGCCGTAGGCAAACTTACCTCATTGCACATGAGCGCACCTCCCAGCTGATTTTCGGCTGGTTTGAGGCCTTTTTGGGGCCTCCCAGGCTTGAGGGAAGCCTCCGCAGCCTGAAAAATAGGCCCGTTTCATCACTTCCTGTATTTCTGGAAATACCGGAAGTGATGAAACGGGGCCTATTTTTCAGGCTGCAGAGGCTTCCCTCAAGCCCGGGAGGCCGAAAAAGGCCTCAAACCAGCTGAAAATCAGCTGGGAGGTGCAGAGCAGGTAAGGGGGCGGGGGATTGCATGCGCATTGTTGAAAGGCTGTCAAAATGCCTTTCTTCTGAGGATTCGATTTTCCTGCTGGGAGAGCTCCGATGCAAGGATACAGACAACTGCTTGAAAGCTGGTTCTTTTTATTTTTCAGGAAGGTGAGAGATAGCAAGAAGTCTGCATTCCTGGGCTAGCTAGCTTCGTATAGTAAGTCCCTGATTTGTATACCTTGTTTCTCCTTTTGTGTGCGAGTGCTTGTGTTTGTATTTCTTAATGTTTTAAATCCTGTCAGGGGTTGTCTTCATTCCCGCCGGAGGGTAAACTCCGCGGGGTGGTTTGATTGGATTATCAGTTTCGTTTCGTCCTAATGTTTTCTTATATTTGTTTTGTGGCCTCCTTTGCAATATATTTTGTGTCTTTTGTCGGTTTGTTTTGCTGATTTGGAAGGGTTTTCTTTTCTTGTTTTCCCTAGTTTTCTTAATTATTTGGGCTTTTGTCTAAGGGGCTTCTTTAAGACCTTTTATTGGATTCCTTTTCCTATGCAAGTTTGTTTTATGGCTGGCCTGATGTTCCCTTTGGGCTTTTCCTGCTTGGGTGACACCACGGTCTTCGTGAAATTCCCTTTCCACAATATGTACAGGAGGCGTGGAGGGAGGCCGTGCGCATTGCCTTCTGGGTGCTGGCACGCGAGCACATGTGTGCAAGTGCACGCGCAATTTTTGGCCACAGGAGCCCCAAAAGGTTAGCCACCATTGGCCTAACCTCTTCAGGCTTCTGCTTGAGTCAGTTTTCCTATATCTGAAAGACTGGGACTGTTTTCTGCCTTTGTTATGGTGATTATTCTCCTCCTCAGGGGTGGGATTCAGCTGGTTCAGACTGGTTTGAGCGAATAGGATCTTAAATTTACATTTGGTTCACCGAACCGGTAGTTGAACTGACCGGCTGGCCGTGCCCACTCCCTTCCTGCCCCTCTCAGGCATCTCCGTTTGTTCTGTCTTACCTGTGGCCACAAGGTGAGAGTCCAAATGTCCAAAGGAAAATATACAAACAGAAAAACACCAGGAACAAGAGTTAACTTTCCTTTGTCTGAATGCATCGTTGGCAGTTTTCCCAGAAGCTTTCAGCCAATCATGATAACGAGCAGCGCTATAAATCAGAGATGAATTCCAAACAGGATAAATTGTCCAACTGCAAACGCAAATCAACAAGTTGATCTGAACAGGGCTTCAGAGCTAACACGCCTCCTTATATTTCCCGAAGGGGCGTGTCAGTCTCTTACTCAGTCCCTGATTCGACGTTCTCCTTCCAAGTTTGTGCTTGACGTTTCTGCTTACGTCTGTTCCTTGCATCAAACCAAGATTCTTGGGTTTGATCTTCATCCAAGGGCTCTGGCACGTTCTCCTGATTATCTGCCGACACCTGAGGCATAACTAATGAGGAAGGTCCTGGAGAGGATGAGGATTCCAAAACTTCCAGCAAAGCAGGTTCAAACCCCAATGCCCTATCTTCCTCTTCTTCCTGACTCCCATTTGTGTCACTCAACAAGGCAGGCTCAAACCTGAATGCCAGATCTTCCTCATCACTCGAGCCTATGTCTTCTGACAGAGCAGGTTCAAACCTCCTAGTCACAACATCCATGCATCCTGTTTTGGATGAAGGTAAATGTAGGGTGCGCAAGGGGGCCCTGGGATGGGAGGAAAATGGGCCTTCCAGAAGTTTTGGAAGTCGGGAAACAGGCCTGCTTACTGCTTCCGGAGGACCTTCGGACCCCGGGGGAGGCTGTTTTCACCCTCCCAGAGGTCTGAGGGAAGCCTCTGGATCCTGGGGAAGGCGGAAAATGGCTCGCCTGGAAGTTCTGGTAGGCCATGCCCACCCGAACCAGTTGCTGGGATTTTTGACTCCCACCCCTGGGGGAATTACTCCATTCTGCCTCTCTTTTAATATTCTGTAGAATATTTTTTGAGGGGGGGGAGTGAAGGTTCCCACACTCGGGCACAAGATTTATGGTGGCTGGAGAATTCTGGGAGTTGAAGCCCACCCACCTTTCAAGTGGCCCTGGTTGAGAAATACTGCTCCACCCCCCCAAAATATGTCCAATCTGGTCCAAACCAGAACAGACTAGTTGTTTTGGTTCGCTGGCAGCAGGTTGCGGATGGCTGAGGTCTTGGAGAGCGAGGACTCGAATGAGGGGCCTGCGTGTGATGTAGGGATGGGGCCAGGACCATCAGGGGGTGGAGTGCTGCCTTCGGAGGTTGTGGAGGCTGGCAGCAATGAGGAAGAGGCCCCCGAGGACCCTGTGCCAAAGTTCACCTGCGCACAGGGCCGCTCGAAGGAAAGAGCAGCTGCAGCAGCACAGGCGACTCGGGAGTAAGGCTGCAAGGTAATGGCCCCTCCCTGAGAAGATAAAAGCCAGCTGAGAAATCGGAGCTCTTTGCAGGAAGCAAAGACGTTTTTACACTTAAGCCTTGTGCACGTTCGGATTCTCTTAGTTTGTGTTTGGAGACTCTTTGAGTTGGAATTATTGCTTAGTAACTTTATCTGTTGTTCTTGGCAGCCTTGCACCCGCGTGGCAAAGCTCGTTCTTCTCAGAGACAATTAGTTTGAAACAGACTTTTAACCAGGAAGGAACGGAATCCGTAAAGAATCATTAGAAGGTTTTGCTGTTATCTCCGTTTCGTGTGTTTGTTTCCTTGGAACAAGGTTTGGGTCAGAACACTCGTATCTGGAACTGTTGTATCAGACAATGTGCCGATGGCGGGTTTGGTGAGATGGAACAATCTTTCGTGGTCACTTGAGCTGGTTTGTTTGCCCTGACCACGTTGGTAGGAGTGTTCTTGGAGGTTCCTTGATTAAGCTGTTCTTCCCTGTTTGAGTTTGCTTGAGTCTCTTGATTGTCCCACCAACACTGAGAGGACAAGCCTCTTGAAGCGGTCACTAAAGGAACTTTTGTAAGTCAAGGACTACCTGGGCTGGCTGTGATGCTCCTTGAAATCTATACATATAAAAGCGAAAGACCCCTCATGCATCATCACAAAATCTCCAGAACCGTAAAGCCTACAAAGTTAAAATTTGGCACCTGTGTTTCCTCTTGGCTTCTAGGGGCTCACTAAGAAAGGATTTTTCAAAATGACCATCAGAGCATTAGTATTTCCTATATTATTATTATTATTATTATTATTATTATTATTATTATTATTATTATTATGCTCTGATGCTAAGGAGTTCTACTCCCCCTCCCCACCTGAAAAAAAGAAATCTCTTCCAAAGGCAAAACACAAGCAGAGGAGTTTCAGTTTCACAGCAGCAACCAGCTTTAGTACAGAACAGTTGAGCTAAGCCATGCCCAGGCTCCTAGCTGTCTCCTTCTTGCTCAAACAGCAAATGCTTGTTTCAGTTTCCAAACAGCCCTCCACTGTCTCACACACCGACAGGACGCTAGCCAGATGAATACCGATGGATGCTGGTAGGCAGAGGCAGAATTTTCCTCCCTTATCTTCCTCCCCAAAATCTAAGCCCCACCCCACAGGTTCGTAGTGGAGCATGGGTATTGAGCTAGGAGATAAGAATTCCAAATTTCTCACTAATTTCCCGAAGCTGCGCTAAGTTCTAAGCCTCCTTCCCCGCTCTCCTCCCTTCTCTCTCCTCCTCCTTCCTCTCTGGCACGTTCTCTCTTTTTCTCCTTGTCTCCGTTCGCTTTGATTCTGGACATTATTATCTCGCCCCCCCCATTTCCCCTCCCCATTTTTCTGGAACCGATTAGTTGTCGTGAGCGGAATGGGATGTCCGTGAAGATGAGACTACGAAGGGTGCTTTTAATGAGAAACAGCGACATGACAGAAGGACGGGGATGGAAGGAGAAGAGGAATGCAGAACTGGCAGCCGGCGCCTGGTGCTTCAAAGGAAACGCTACGGTGCGCGGTCACATCTTTTCTCTATTAATTGGCGGAGAAATCTGGGAGCCCCAGAGAGGGTTGCAAAGGGTGATACAGAAGCGTGCTTGCTGTCAGAAGGGAAGATGGACTCTGCTAAGAGTGGGCCAGGAGTAGATTCAACGAAAGATACCGAGATTTAGAGAACAACAGAGGCGGAAGGGACTTTGGAGGTCTTCTAGCCTAACCCCCTGCTTAGGCCGGAAACCCTACGCCGCTTCAGACAAACGGTTATCCGACTCTTCTTAAAAACATCCAGCGTTGGAGCTTTTACAACTTCCTGGAGCAAGTTGTTCCACTGATTAATTGCTCTCAGTGTCGGTAAATTTCTCCTTCATTTTAAGTCGCTTCTCTCCTTGATGAGTTTCCACCCGTTGCTTCTTGTCCTGCCTTCAGGGGCTTTGGAGAATAGCTTGACTCCCTCTTCTTTGGGGCAGCCCCTCAAATATTGGAAGACTGCTCTCATGTCACTCCTAGTCCTTCTTTTCATCAGACTGGACCGACCCAGTTCCAGCAACCGTTCTTCATACGATTGTGAATGAGCACTGAGGAGGTTATCTAGTCAGGGCAATGAAACATTTGCAAGAAATAACAAAACAGAAAATTGAACCCAAACCAGAACTATTTCTGTTAGGCATAACAGAAAAATATAATTAAAAAGATAAATACATTATGCTACCTATCTTAACAACTGCTAGGATTTCCTACGCACAATTTTTGGAAGCAGGAAAATGTAGCATCCGTTATAAAAAATTTTTTAGACCGTGCAGAGATGGTCAGACTAACAATGAAATTAAGAGACAGAGAAGGGTCGATATATTATAATGTCTGGGATGCCTGGTATGAACGGTTTAGGAATAAAAAGAAATCAAAATGACAATTAGGTAAAGAATAAGAAACTATATAAATACTTATATCTACAGTATATTCATATCTATCTACATATTAAGTTGCAATTGTACAATGAAAGAAATGTGTATATAGAAAGATGATAAGGAAATGTAAAAGATGCCTTGATGTTATATTATATCATGATGTATAAAGTTTTGTTTTATGTTTTTGAATTTTGAAACCTAAATAAAATTTAACGAAAAAGCCAAAGAAAAGAAAAAGAAACATTTGCAAGAAGGCACCAAGGATCCATCGTTTCAACCCTGAGCTAAAAATATTCTCCTTTATTGGAAAGGACCTTGGAGGTCTTCTAGTTTGCTCAGACAGGAAACCTTAATGTCAACTCATAAAATGTTTCTAGGGGTCTTTTTTAGAGTTGCCAACAGAAAGGGAGGAGGGAGCAGTGAGGCATCTTGCAAAACGAAAGTGCATTCCATCAATGTTTTCAAAGATAGTAACTAGGTGACTGAAGTTTCTGACGTGCAAAATTCTAACTGGAGAACCTGATTGATGACTCTGGCCTATGGAGGTGTCCCATTGGAGAATAGGAATTACGATACACCCAGGCGGGGGTGGGGGGGAAAACCAAGGTTGACAATGAAGGATGTGTCTCAGAGTCGGCTACACCCAGGCAGTGGCGGACATGTTAACTCCCAATAAATCCTTTTGAAGTTTTAGAACTTTGGCTCGAGACTCATGATTTAAACGGGGGGCGGGGTAACTGCCGGAATCCTGACACTGTTTCAGATAAATGATAGTCCAATCTCTTCTTAAAACCATCCGGTGTTGGAGCACCCACGACTTCTAGAGGCGCGGCGCTCTACTGATTAATAATCAAGAAATTCCTCCTTATTGGGTCTCCCTTTAACAAGCTTCCACCTGTTATTTCATGCCCTACCCGCAGATGCTTTGGAGAATGGGACTGAACAAAATAATAAGGCATTGAAAGGCACCTTGGAGGTTTCATGCTCACGTAGGAAACTCTATATTACATAAATGGTTGTCTAATTTCTTCTTAAAATCTTCCAGCGATGGAGCATTTACAACTTCTGGAGGCAAGCCCTTCCATTGGAGAATAGGTTGGCCACCTCTTCTTTAAAAGAGTAACAGAGTCGGAAGGGACCTTGAAGGTCTTGTAGTCCAACCCCTTGCAGGAAACCCTACACCATTTCAGACAAAAGGTTGTTCAATCTCTTCTTAAAATCTTCCAGTGTTGGAGCATTTACAACTTCTGGAGGCAAGTTGTTCCATTGATGAATTTTTCTCACTGATACGAAATTTTTCTTAGTTCTAAGGTTGCTTCTCTCCTTAATTAGTTTCCATCCATTGTTTGTTTTCCTACCTTTTGGTGCTTCGGAAAATAAGTTGACCCCCTCGTCTTTGTGACAGCTCCTCAAATATTGCAACATCGCTATCAAGTCACCCCGACTTGACTTCTAGCAGTATTTAGATATCTAGGTAACTTCCTGTTTGGGAACATCCAAATTTCATTCAAGCACCCAAGGTGCTTCTTTGGCTGAGAGTAGAGTAGGATTTGGGTTTCTCCACTCCTCATCCAGGAACTTCACCGCTAGATCCAAAGAGACACACCCAAAGACCTTCCAGAATATTCTGGGGGTGAGACTGGCCAGGGTGACTAGGCTAGGAGTGATACGATAGCGGTCTTCCAGTATTTGAGGAGCCGCCAACAAATAAGAGGTGATCAAGCTACTCTCCAAAGCACCTGAAGGCAAGACAAGAAAGCAAAGGATGGAAACTATTCAAGGCGCGAAGCAACCTGGAACTCAGGAGAAACTTCCTAACGGGGATGGACAATTAACCAGTGGAACTGCTTGCCACCAGAAGTGGTAGGTGGTTCATCACTGGAGGCTTTCAAGAAGAGACTGGACAGCCGCTTGTCTGAAATGGCCTAAGGTCTCCTGCTTGAGGAGGGAGCTGGACTAGAAGACCACCAAGGTCCCTTCCCGCTCTATTCTGATTCTGATCAAGGAGAGAAGCAACCTGGAATTAGGGAGGAACTTCCTGTCATGGCCCTGGTGGAGACTGACTCTGAGGGAGAGGAGGAACAGCCGATAGGGAGTGGAAGGTGTGGCTCCGGAAGTTGTGGAGGAGGATAGGGAAGGGCAGAGGCCGGCTGGGCAGTCAGAGGAGGACCCAGGCCCATCCCCTCTCCATCCTAGGGCATGCAGGGAGGAGAGGATAAGGGAGAAACGTGAATGGTGTGGTCTACGGGGGAGGAAAGGGCGTTGATCCCCTTCATGGGCTGCAGTTGTGACAACTGGATAAGAGGACGGATATGTGTATGGCCGAGTGCTGGAAACAAAGCATGGAAATATCTCTAATTTGTTGTTCCTCTCCGAGTTTGGTGTCCTTCCAAGTGTGTGTTCTGATATCTGTGGACGTCTTCCAGCCCTTATCTTGCCTGGTTTGTGGTGTTGTTGTTTTTTTACTCTTTATAATTTAAATGGCATTTCCTCCTTCTTGTAACTGCTTGTGGGGGAGTTTTTTTTGTCTCCGGTCAAGGATATTTGGAGCTTGGAAGCAAAGGGAAGGAATAAAAGGGGCTTCACCTGTTTTTTTTTTGTGACTGTGTTTATTTTGTATCCCACCCTGGGTCATCACACTTCCTAATAGTGAGAACAATCGACCAGTGGAACTGCTTGCCACCAGAAATTGTGGGTGCTCCAACACTGGAGGTTTTTAAGAAGAGATTGGACAACCAGTAGGCTAAAATGGCATCGTGTCTCCTGCTTGAGCAAGGGGGGCTGGTCTAGTTGACCTCCAAGATCCTTTTCAACTCTTCTGTTATTCTGTCATCTGCTGGGTTTTGCGGGGTGGGGAACAGGCTTGAGAAAATCCTGTGATCGCTTCCCTGTGTTTATTACTGTCTCTTTGGTTCTTCATCTGGCTGAACTTGGCAGGCAGAATTAGGATCTTTTGAATGACTTTTAAAGGCTTTGGAAAGGAGAGGAGAGAAAGAATTCCGTCCTACGTCTGGGCAGCAGGTTTGAGTTTTGCAACAACTGGGATTACTTTTGGGTTTCCATTTCCGCTCCTTTTTCCCAGTGGGTGTGGGGAAGGCAGCAAAGATCCCAACCAGATGGGAGCATGGACCACTGCTAATGCAGAAAATAATTGCACCGCGGAGTTGCCTCTTTGCCGGGAGAAGGGGGTTGGCTGAAAAAGAAATGAGCAAACCAGAAGAAAAGGTAAAGAGGTACTTTGAGCAGGGCACATTAAACTAAATAATAATAACAACAACAACAACAACAACAACTTGCAAGTCGCATTTGCTGAAATGCTTGTGGGGAAAAAAGTTGCCATCAATTTGGTTGATCTGTTGAGATTCTCCATCATCTCGGTCACGGTTGTCCCCAAAAAATGCTTTTTCAAAAGGCAACTGGACTTTCTTTCTTTTTCCTTGAAGACATTTCGCTTCTCATCCAAGACGCTTCTTCAGTTCTGACTGAATGGTGGGAGAAGGGAAGGATTTGTGTTCCTTGCAGACAGCTGGAATTTACCGTGTTTCCTCAAAAATAAGACCCTGTCTTGTATATATTTTTTGCCATCAAAAAAGGCACCAGGTCTTATTTTCGGGGGACGTCATCCACTGATTAACCTCACTTGCGTGAATCGCCCCCGGCCTCCTTTTCGTCTCAGAGGCCTTCAGGAACTTCTTCTTCTGCAGCCAGTAAGGCTTTCCTGAAGGCCTCTGCAGTCCATAACAGAGCTCTGGATCGATCCAGAGCTTTGTTCTCAGCTCCAGAGACCTTCAGGAAAGCCTTCCCAGCCTTGCTAGCGGCAGAAGAAATGGGCCGGCAAGGCAGGTGTCGGGGTATGTGAGGCCTGGCTACAACTGCCCGAAGGTAAGTAGTAGGGCAGCTCCACCCCCGCTATTCCCCACCCTAGCTTAATTGTTACTTGTGTACTCTGGAATGCGTGAGATCTGAATTATGGCTTATTTGGGGGGTTGGGTTTATATTGGGCGCACGTGTAAAAAAATCAAGCTAGGATTTACTTTCGGAGTAGGTCATATTTTTGGAGAAACAGGGTAGTATTCTGTCTGGGAGTCGTCAAAGCCACTTGGAGGTTTATCTGTGTCCTCAGGGTCACCTGAGTGGTGCAAATGGGTGTGAAGCCTTCTTGGAACCGCTGAAAGGACCGTGTTGTAAACAGGAGATAGGTGATGTTGTATCCCTCACTCTCTGTTGTGAGAGGGCTGTTCTATTTTAACATAAATGGCCTCTTGGATCCTTCTTTCAAACCAGTGGTCCTTTCTGTCCAAAACGTGGACTTTGCTATCTTCAAAAGAGTGGCCTTTGTCATTGAAATGCAGATAGGCTGCTGAATCTTGTCTCGATGGGTTGGTTTTCCTATGTTGTGTCATGCGTTTGTGAAGTAGCTGTTTTGTTTCCCTGATGTAGAGATCCATAAAACACCCAGACACAAACTGACGCCATGGTGGGATTCAAAATATTTTACTACTGGTTCTGTGGGCGTGGCTCGGTGGGCATGGCTCGGTGGGCATAGCAGGAGAAGGATTTTGCAAAATCCCCCTTCCGTCCCCACCCCACTAACCTGCTTTGCAGCTCCGTTCTCCTGGGCAGGGCAACCCAAGAAGACCCAGCCGATCAGCTGGGACTCAATGGGAGGCAGAGAAGAGATGGGGTTGGCGGGCCCAGTCAGAGGTGGGATTGGCCGGTTCTCCGAACTACTCAAGATTTCCGCTACTGGTTCTCCAGAACCGGTCAGAATCTGCTGAAGACCACCTCTGAAACTAAGCAACGTGATATATGCAGTGAGACATGTGCAGATCTACACATTGGGGAAACAGCCACTTCACAAACACATGGCACAACATAGGAGAACAAATCCATCAGGAGTCCGGCAGTCCATCTGCCTTTAAAAGAGAAAGTCCATATTCTGGAGAGAGAGGACCACTGGTTTGAAAGAGCGGTCAAAGAGGCCACCGGTGTCAAAAAATTGAACCGTCCTCTCTTAAGAGTGGGGGAGAAATACAACCCCACCAGTGATGGTATTTTACCAGTTCGGGCGGGTTCGGTTAAACCAGTAGTAAAAAAATGCTACTATTTGACTAAACCGGTAGTAAAAAAAACAGCTATCAATTCGGCCGAACCGATATTACCTTTTCTTTTTTATTTTTCCTCCCGATGATCAGCTGTTCCAACGATCAGCTGTGATGGGATCCCCTTCACTGTCTTACTGCTTCACCAAGGGGGCTTCCCTGAGGCCCAGGAGGCCAGAAACACGGGGCGCGGGGGGGGGGGGAAGCTGTAAAAGTAGAAGAAGCCATGTCTACCCAGTCATATGGCCATGCCCACCTAGCCACGCCCACCTAGCCACGCCCACAGAACCGGCAGTAAAAATATTCGTTTCCCCTGAACGCCACCTATCTTCCGTTTGCAACACTGTCCTTTTCAGCAGGTCCAAGAAGGCTCCACATCCATTTGCACTACTCCGGTGGTGACCCTGATAAACCTCCAAGTGGCCTCAACGACTCTCAGAGAGAATACTAAGGACCAGATGAGTGCAAGGAATAGAAAACCTTCCATTCCCCCCACCATTCAGTCAGAACTGAAGAATCTTCTTGGGTGGGAGGCGAAACATCTTCAAGGAAAAAAAACAAAACAGTCCAGTTGCCTTTTGCAAAAAAGCAAACTTTGGGACAACAATTTGATTGGGTAAAAAACATCCTCGGCTGGAGTCTTCTTCTTTTTGGATTCAGTCGTCATCCTGCCTGGAGGTAAAAAAATATACAGGTGACCCTTGATGTGTGTGTGTGTGTGTGTGTGTGTCTGTGTGTGTGTGGAAATGGAGGGATAGGTCCCAGGCAGGACATTGATTGATGTCAGTCACTAGACCCACAACAGGATGAGATCTATGGTTCTCAGCTCTTTAGCTGAGAACCTTATAAGACAGGATCTTAAAACATAGAATCCTAGGGCTGGAGCCTGGAAGGGACCTTAAAGGTTGCCTAGTCCCCCCTTCTGAAGCTAGCAGACGTTATATCATCCCAATCAAATCGGTGTCCAGTCTGTTTTTGACAACCTCCCGTGATGGAGCACCCACAACTTCTAGTGGCAAGTTGTTCCACTGATAACGTGATGACCCAGGGTAGGATACAAAACAAACACAGTCACGGAAAACAGGTGAAGCCCTTTTTATTCCTTCACTTCGCTTCCGAATATCCTTGACGGAACACGAAAAACTCCCACGCAAACAGTTAAAAGAAGGAGGAAAAAGCAACACAAACCAGGCAAGATGAGGGCTGGAGGACGTCTATAGATAACACAACACACGCTGGGAAGGACGCCAAACTCAGAGAGGAACTATAAACTAGAGATTATTTCCACGCTTTGTTTCCAGCACTAGTCCGTATGCATGTCTGTCCTCTTATCCAGTTGTCACAGCTGCAGCCCATGAAGGGGATCAAGGCCCTTTCCTCCCCCATAGACCATGACTCTCCTTTATCCTCTCCTCCCTGCGTGCCCCTAGGATGGAGAGGAGATGGGCCTGGGTCCTCCTCTGACTACTCAGCCGGCCTCTGCCCTTCCTCAGCCTCCTCCACAACCTCCGGAGCCACACTTCCACTCCCGGTCGGCTGTTCCTCCTCTCCCTCAGAGTCAGTCTCCATCAGAGGCACGACAGATTATTTGTTCTCGCCGTCACAAAATGTCTCCTTGGTTCTAGGTTGCTTCTCTCCTTGATTAGTTTCCACCCGTTGCTTCTTGTCCTGCCCTCAGGGGCTTTGGAGAATAAGTTGATCCCTTGATCGTTGTGGCAGCCCCTCAAATATTGGAACACTGCTATCATGTCACCCCTAACCCTTCTTTTCATTAGACTAGACATTCGTCTGAAAGGGAATAGGGTCTCCTGCTTCAGCAGGGGGTTGGACTAGAAGACCTCTGAAGTCCCTTCCAACACTGTTATTCTCCCTCAAAACCACGTAAAACTACGGGCAGCATGGGGCCTAGCTCCTTAGCATCTCAGGTCGGATGCAACTCGCAAACAGAATTGTGTTGACTCGTTTTTCTAAAATAGCCGAGCCGATAACGGAACGACAGTTTAATGTCGATGTTGTTCTGTATCTTTATTATTCCATAATTAGCCTTGCAATGGAGAACAGACCTGGGGGACATTTTGATGATGTGTGACCGGCTGAGATAAAAATCCATTCCCATTTCTTCAATCCTAAGGAGAATTGGCACGAGGCTGCCGTATAATAGTACGCGGCGCGTATAAAAATCTGTTTCCCAAATAATTCCTCGGAATGACTCTCTTTTGTAACAGCCTTCAAGCATTAAATTGAATTACATATGCTCTTTCAGAGTAACTAATATGCATTCCAATAAATTCCAGTCAGATGTTTTTCTTTCTTTCTTTCTTTCTTTCTTTCTTTCTTTCTTTCTTTCTTTCTTTCTTTCTTTCTTTCTTTCTTTCTCCCTCTCTCTTTCTTTCTTTCTTCTTTTTCTCTTTCCTTTCCCTTTCTTTCTCTTTCCTTCCTTTCTGTTTCTTTTTCCTTCCTTCTTTTCCTCTCTTTCTTTCTTTCTTTCTTTCTTTCTTTCTTTCTTTCTTTCTTTCTTTCTTTCTTTCTCCCTCTCTCTTTCTTTCTTTCTTTCTTCTTTTTCTCTTTCCTTTCCCTTTCTGTTTCTTTTTCCTTCCTTCTTTTCCTCCCTTTCTTTCTTTCTCTCTTTCTTTCTTTCTTTCTTTCTTTCTCCCTCTCTTTTTCTTTCTTTCTTCTTTTTCTCTTTCCTTTCCCTTTCTTTCTCTTTCCTTCCTTTCTGTTTCTTTTTCCTTCCTTCCTTTCCTCCTTTCTTTCTTTCTTTCTTTCTTTCTTTCTTTCTTTCTTTCTTTCTTTCTTTCTTTCTTTCTTTTTCTCTTTCCTTTCCCTTTCTTTCTCTTTCCTTCCTTTATGTTTCTTTTTCCTTCCTTCCTTCCTTCCTTCCTTCCTTCCTTCCTTCCTTCCTTC
>NW_020769468.1:341553-352492 GCF_900518735.1 Pseudonaja textilis
TATTATTATTATTATTATTATTATTATTATTATTATTATTATTATTATTATTATTATTATTATTTTATTGACTTGGAGTTCCTTTTTAACCTCAACCTGGAGGCTTTGTTGCTGCGTTAAGATCCACGCCTGATTTGGAAGGTTTCAACTCACAAAGCTTGGCTTTATAAACGAGGTAAAAAAAAAAAAGCCCCCGATTCTCCACACCCTCTTATTGATGTGTCTTTTTGTGTGTGTGCAATGCCAAACTTCTTCTTCTGGTTGCCATTAATAATGTGACATTTACTGGGGCTGCTCCAGATGTTTGCACCAGCCATGTCCCTTTGGAGGAATGTCTCTGCCTCTGAAGCTTTCATAAGGATGGTCGCATGGTTCTTCTTTTCTTTCTTTTTTTCTTCCTTCCTTCATCTCTTTCTTTCTTTCTTTCTTTCTTTCTTTCTTTCTTTCTTTCTTTCTTTCTTTCTTTCTTTCTTTCTTTCTTTCTTCTGTCTTTCTTTCTTTCTCTCTTTCTTTCTTTCCTTCCTATCGCTTCCTCCCTCCCTCTTTCTTTCTATCCTTTTTTTCCTGCTTCCTTCCATCTTTCCCTCTATTTCTCTTTTTTCTTTCTCATCCTCCCTCCCTCCCTCTCTCCCTTCCTCTCCTTCCCTGCCTTCCTTACCTTTCTTCCGCCCTCTCTCCCTCCCACCCCCTCTTTTCCTTCCTTCCTTCTTTCTTTTCTTTCACATCCTTCCTTCCCCTTTCCCTTTCCTCCTTCCTTCCTTCCTTCCTCCCCCCCTTTGTCTCTCTCTCTCTTTTTCTTCCTCCATCCCTTTCTCCCTTTCTCTCTCGGATCATAGATAACAGATAATCAAGAGATAGAAGGGACCTTGTAGAGAATCCAGTCCAACCCCCTGCCCAAGCGGGAGACCCTACACCATTTCTGACAAATGACAGTCCAATCTCTTCTTGAAAGCCTCCAATGATGAAGCTCCCACAACTTCCGAGAGCAACTTTTGTTCCATAGGTTGATTGTTCTCACTGTCAGAAAGTTTCTCCTTGTTTCCAGGTTGAATCTCTCCTTGTTCAGTTTCCATCCATTATTCCTTGTCTGGCCTTCAAAGGTGCTTTAGAAAATAGTTTGACCCCTTCCTCCTCTCTGTGGCAGCCCCTCAAATATTGGAAGATGCTCTCCTGTCTCCCCTGGTCCTTCTCTTCACCAGACTAGCCAGGCCCAGTTCCTGCAACTGTTCTTCCTATGTTTTAGTCTCCAGTCCCCTCATCATCCTGGTTGCTTTTCTCTGTACTTTTTCTAGAGTCTCAACATCTTTTTTATAATGTGGTGACCAAAACTGGATGCAGGACTCCGGGTGTGGCCTTACTAGGGCTTTATAGAGTGGTATTAGTACTTCCCTTGATCTTGACTGTATCCCTCTGTTAATACAATTTAGGATTGCATTAGCTTTTTTAGCTGTGGCTGCATACGGCTGGCTCCTATTTAGCTGGTTGTCCTCAAAGACTCCAAGATCCCCCTCACAGTTCCTGCTATTGAGCCTGGTTTCACCCCAGTCTATATGTGTCCTTTGGGTTTTTCTTGCCTAAGTGCAGGACTTTACTTTTCTCTACATTGAATTTCATTTTGTTAGATACAGCCCAGTGTTCTCGTCTGTCAAGATCCATCTGGTCAAAATCCACCTTGAGCCTCTCTTCCTGGGTGTTAGCTATTCCTCTCTCTCTCTCTCTTTCTCTTTCTCTCCCGCCCTCCCTCCCTTTGTCCCTTTTCCTTCTTTCTTTCAAGACATAAGGGATGAAATATAGCGGTTAAAACCAAAACCAGGAAAAGAAGCTCTCGCGTGAATGTCCCCCTCCGCCTGTTTCCCCCAAGCAGAGCGGAAGATGAGTCTTGAGAGCCAATGGCTGAGAGGGATGCGGAGACTTAGGTATATGGAGTAACCTTCCGATGATTCAGAACAAAGGACTGCCAAGCCAGGGAAGAGCCTGGACGCAGCGGGAGCCAAGCTTGTTAAGAGCAACAATCCGCTCCCTTCCTGAGAAAGAGACAGTGGAAATAGACCAGTGAGACCACAGGCATTCAGAACTGAAATGCAGAAAATATGAACGGAAACCCCTTTCTTCGTGGGGGAAGAATGTCTCCAGGCCCGGTCGGAGGGAAATGGTGGGCATGTCCACCCAAAGATTTGCAGTTTCACGTTTCAAGGTGACTAGCACTGACGCTGTTACCTAGCTGGGTCATGAAATGTCTGCAAGAAAACAAGAAAGCTCCGAGAGCACCAAGAACACCACAGTTGTCATCTTCCTCCTCCTCCTCCTCCTCCTCCATCTTTCTTCTCCTCCTCCTCCTCCCCATCTTCCTTCTCCTCCTCCTCCTCTTCCTCTTCCATCTTCCTTCTCCTCCTCCTCCTCCTCCTCTATCTTCCTTCTCCTCCTCCTCCTCCTTCTCCATCCTCCTTCTCCTCCTCCATCTTCCTTCTCCTCCTCCTCCTCCTCCTCCCCCATCTTCCTTCTCCTCCTCCCTCTCAAACTCCACTGATGATGTTACCTAGTTGGGGGATGAAACATCTGCAAGAAAGCAACCAAGTCCAGAAAGCACTGAAAGCGCCAGTCAGCTGTCGTGCCTAAGGCAGGACTAGAACTCCTGTCTCCTGGTGATTGACCTGAAGGCAGCCAGCCAGCTTTCGTGCCTAAGGGAGGGACTAGAACTCACCGCCTACTACTTTCTAGCCTGGTGTCCTCACCCCTGGAACAAACCAGGCTCATTTAACAGACTGTGATTCTCAGTTCCCCTCAGTGGTGGGATTCAAATTTTTTTACTACCAGTTCTGTGGGTGTGGCATGGCAGCCATGATGTGGCAGGGGAAGGATATATTGCAAGATCCCCCCTCCCTCCCCACCCCATTAGCCTGCTTTCCAGATCCATTCTCCCATGTAGGTCAACCAAAGAAGACCCAGCCGATCAGCTGGGACTCGGGAGGCGGAGAAGAGATGGGGTTGGCGGGGCCAGTCAGAGGTGGGATTTGCCAATTCTCCGAACTAAATTTCTGCTACCGGTTCTCCAGAACCGGTCAGAACCCGGCTGAATCCACCTCCTCTGGTTCCCCTCAATGAGGGCCACTCCCTGTTTTTTTTTTTTTTCTCTTTTTCTTTCCACACAGATCTTGTGTGTTTTAGAAAAGGACCAAATTGGTTGACTTCATTTGATCAGCCGGAGGAAGGAGACGAGGGCAAACCGCTTCTCAAACCTCCTGGCCTGTGGTGGGATTCCAAATTTTTTCCTACC
Source organism: Pseudonaja textilis (assembly GCF_900518735.1). The sequence goes on from NW_020769468.1 coordinate 344,828, forward strand.
GGTTGTCTGAGAGTGGGCTTTGCGCGCTTCACATGCCGACACGCGCAGCGATCAACCACCGTTTTCTGTCAGTGCTAGTTGAGGTGAAGCTGCTTTTTTTTTACCTCAGCTGAGGCGCGGCAATCCACTTCGGCCCCGCGAATCAGCTGAGGTAAAAAAAAAAACCAAGGGAATTTAGAACAGAAAAGAGTGGGGTCCAAATGGGCGGGCCCAACCAGATGTGGTATTGGCCGGTTCTCCAAACTAGTCAACATTTTCGCTACCTGTTCTGAAGAATCGGTCCAAACCAGCTGAATACTACCTCTGATCCTGGCCGTGAAAACTTCAGGGATTTGTTCAATCATTTCCCCAAGAATCAGATATAATTGAATGGAAAGAAGAAAGGGGGAAAAAAAGTAACACACCATTGGAGGTGTGAACTAGCTGTCCTCCAATTATCCCTTGGAAATGCTGAGCTGGGTATATCCGGGTATATCTGGGTATATAATATATAATATTATATATTATACAATTTCTTAGGGTTTTCATGCTGTCAGAGCTCCGACAAATCCAACCCCATTCAAATCATAAGTCTCTAGCTGCATCGCTCAGTATTAAAAGAAAATTATTTATTAGGTGTTGTAATGACGAGGCAGTCGAGGTGTTTGATCATGAACAAGTGAATCATGATGATCTTTATTGAAGTCTAGTCTTGCATTTATACACATTTTTAGTTATCCTCCAACATTGGTTAACTTTGGTTACTGCTTAACTTTCGCTACTGTTTAGCATAGTAATTAACACAATTAATTATCTCTAGTTAACGTCTAACATATGTTTACTTCCTCTCTCTAATCCTCCTTTAGATTAGTGACTTTGTTTGCCTGAGTTGTAATTGCTTGGAAACATTCTTTATCGGAGGTTTGCCCTCCGAGATAAGAACATTCCTGCAATTACAACTCTACAATTAGGAGTAGCCATGTTGGTATTAGCTGGGTGCAGCCAACACTAAAATATATCATTACTGAACCTGGTCTTTCCCCCGCCTCCTGGATGTCTATTCTCCAACGGGGCACATCCATAGCCAAGAGTCATCCGTCATGCTCTCTAGTAATACTCTTTCGCACCGACAACTTTGGGCTGCCAAGGTGATTATCTGAGGCATTTAAGGAATGCACTGCTTTCCCCCACTCCCTTTCTGCTGGCAACTAAAAGACCAAAGGAATAATTTTTTTTTTTTAGTCGACACATATGTATTTAAGGCTTTGTTTCCACACAAAGGTCACCTCTCTTTGAACCCTAGAACTGTGGGAAGAAAACAGGAGCAAAGAATAGAAATAGAGGAGTGAAGTGTTAACTTGAGAAACCGAAAAGCGGGAAAGCGAAGAAGGATTCTTGCAAGCTTTTGGCTCCAATTAGGGCAGAAAAAGAAAGAAAGGAAAGGAAGCAATTTGGGCTGTTATTTATTTTTTAATTTTTTTTGCACTTTTGAGGACCTCCCAAAGTTTTCCCACCCGGTCTGGGAAGATGGCGTCGGATTTGAGATTTGATTATTCCGAGAAAGGAAGATATTTGCTGTTGGAACTGCAGGAGGATTCACGGGCCGAAGACGTCCAGAAAGTGGACCTAGGGGCCCAACAGAAGGGTTTTAACTTGGGGTCTGCTGCTCTGATTTCTGGTTGTACTCACCATTTTTTATTTATTTATTGAAATCTATACAGTGTTAAAACTTGAAGTACAAGAAGAAGAAAGAAGGAGAAAGAAAAGGAGAAGGAAGGAAAATGGAGACAGCAGGAGGAGGAGGAGGAGAAAGGAGGAGAAGGGGAAAGAAAGGGAGGAGGAAGGAAGGTGGAGGCAGCAGGAGGAGGAGGAGGAAGAGGAGGAGGAGAAGAGAAGGAGTAAGAAAAGGAGCAGGAAGAAAAATGGAGACAGGAGGAGAAGGAAGAGGAGGAGGAGAAAGGAGGAGGAGGAGGAGAGAAGGAGAAAGAAAAGAAGGAAGGAAAATGGAGAGCAGGAGGAGGAGGAAGAAGAGGAGGAAGGAGGAGGAGAAGGGGAAGCAGAAGAGAGGAGGAGCAGGAGGGAGAGGAGGAGAAGTAGGAGGGGAAGAGGGAGAGAAAGAGAAGAAGGGAGGAGAAGGGGGAGAAGGACCAGGAAGGGACGATGAGAGGAAAAGGTGGAAGAGAAGAAGGGAAAAGAGGAGGAGGAGGGGAAGAAGGAAGAAGGAAGGAGGAGGAGGAGGAGGAGGAGAGGAGGAGGAGGAGGAGGAGGAGGAGAAGGAACAACAATAACCCTTTTTCCAGGATAGTCAAGAGAAGAGAAGAGAAGAGAAGAGAAGAGAAGGTGGAAGACAGGCAAAAGAGAAGATAGTCAAGAGAAGGGGAAGGAAAGGCGATGGAAACAGAAAGGAAAAGAAAAATGAAGATAGAAGGAGAAGGTGGAGAAGGAATAGAAGAAGAGGGGCAACAGAAGGTGAAGGAGAAATCAAGAAGGAGTCATAAAAGGTCCATGGTTTGAGCAGCATGGTGAGCCATGGATGGGTGGCAGGGCTGGATGCGTCCCAAGGATAAGCTCTACCTGGGGAGTCTGGTCCTTCCAGGGTGTGTGTGTTTGTGTGTGTGTGTGTGTGTTTGTGTGTGTGTGTGTGTGTGTGTGAGAGAGAGAGAGAGAGATACAGAGAGAGAAAAGGAGAGAGAACGAGAGAATGAGACAGAGAAAGAGAGAGACACAGAGAAAGACTGATACAGAGAAAGAGAGAGAGAGATACACACAGAGAGAGATGCAGAGAGAGAGAGAAAAAGAGAGAGAATGAGAGACAGAGACAGAGAAAGAGAGAGATACACAGAGAGAGAGGGAGATGCAGAGAGAGAGAGAAAAAGAGAGAGAATGAGAGATAGAGACAGAGAGAGATACAGAGAGACAGAGTGAGAGAGAAAGAGAAAGAGAGACAGAGAGAGAAAGAGAGAGAAAGTGAGAGATACAGAAAGAGAAAGAGTGAGAGAGAGAGAAAGAGAGGCAGAGAAAGAAAGAGTGAGAGAGAGAAAGAGAGAGACAGAGAGAGATACAGAGAGAGAAAGAGTGAGAGAGGGAGGGAGGGAAGGAGGGAGAGAAAGAGAGAGAGATTAAGAGAGTCAGAGAGAGAGAGAGAGTGAGAGAGGGAGGGAGGGAGAAAGAGAGAGAGACAGAGAGACAGAGAGAGAGACACAGAGAGATACACAGGGAGAAAGAGTGAGAGAGGGAGAGAGGGAGGGAGAGAAAGAGAGAGAGATTAAGAGAGTAAGAGAGAGAGAGACAGAGACAGAGAGACAGAGTCTGATTTCAAACCCATTTGGGAAGCTCTGCATTAGAATTAAAAGGTTAAAACCCATCAAGGGAATTTACTGCCTTCGGTTTGTTTATGGAAAGAGCGGGGAAGATGAAGCGCTCAGCAGGAGGGGGCCATTTTTTTTCAATTTACGCTCAATCCCCCAAGATTAACGCCGCTTTGATGGGGGAAAAAGAAATAGGCCACAATGCTGGTAACAACTTCCAAAATTAACTATTTTTCATTCAGCGGCGTGGGGGGGGAAGCTAACACGGTTTGTGGCACGCAGTCCAGGATGTGGGCCAATGGAAAGGGGAGGAAACCCACAGCAACCCCCCTCCCTCTCCCCCCCCCCTGGCAAGTAGGGTTGCTTAACCCCCCCCCCCCCTGAAGCGGGAGGGGGGGGGGGGGGGGGGGCCTGAAGCCCCCTCCTCTCCTGGAGTCTAAAGCGAGCGTGCGCCTATTTGATTTTACACCCCCTTCACCAATTCTTGTTTTTTTTCCCCCCCTCAGCATCGTAGGGTGTGAAAGGGCTCTTAGAGAGCATCCAATCTCCTACTCGGTGCGAGAAGCCACTAAACAGGGCCCTGAATCCTGGCCATCATCAGTGGCATCCTTGGTGCTCTGTGATTTTTTTGGTCTGGCAGGGGTTTTCTTCATTTTTCTGAAAAGAGACTATCCAAAAAAAAAGCTAAAAAGGAAACCCCAAATACTCCCTTACAAGGAATTGACTCCCAGATAAGCAGGGACTGACACCAGACAAACAAGCCTGAGGAAAGCAAACAAGACCCTCATCAAGGAACCAGCAAGGAGAAAACTACGGTCCCACCAGCGCTGACAGGGCAGGTCACTATGTGTTGTTGAAAGGCTGGAAAAATGCCTTTCTTCTGAGGGCTCGATTTTCCTGCTGGGAGAGCTCCGGTGCAAGGATACAGACAACTGCTTGAAAGCTGGTTCTTTTTATTATCAGGAAGGCGAGAGATAGCAAGAAGTCTGCATTCCTGGGCTAGCTAGCTTTATATAATAACCCCCTGATTTTTATACTTTTTTTTCCTCCTTTTGTGTGTGAGTGCTTGTGTTTGTATTTCTTAATATTTTAAATCCTGTCGGGGGTTGTCTTCATTTCCGGCGGAGGGTAAACTCCGCGGGGTGGTTTGATTGGATTATCAGTTTTGTCCTAATGTTTTCTTATATTTGTTTTGTGGCAATCTCCTGTCTATCTCCTTTGCAATATATTTTGTGTCTATTTGTTTTGCTGATTTGGCATGACCTGTTGTTTGTAAGGGATTTCTTTTCCTTGTTTCCCTAGCTTTCTTAATGACTTGGCTTTTGTCTAGGGGGCTTCTTTCAATACCTTTTATTAAATCTCTTTCCCTATGCAAGTTTGTTTTATGGCTGGCCTGACGTTCCCTTTGGGCTTTTCCTGCTTGGGTGTCACCACTGTCCTCATGAAGTTCCCTTTCCACAGTATATAAACAGAGAACAAACCCCACTTCCTTCTAGCTGATGATGCTACCTAGTTGGGTAATGAAATGCCTGAAAGTAAACAACCAAGCTCAAACTCGCAATCCTCCTCCTCCTCTTCCTCCTCTCTGCAAACTCCACTCCCTTTTAGCTCTGATGATGTAACCTAGTTGGGTCATGAAACGTCTGCAAGAAAACCACCAAGCTCAGAGATCACCAAGGACCCTAACAGTCTTCTTCCTCCTCTGGACTTCAACTCCCAGAGTTCCTCAGCCAGCTTTGCTTTCTTCAGCTTTGCTGACTGTGGAACTCTGGGAGTTGAAGTCCACAAGTCTTAAAGTTGCCAAGGTTGGAGACCCCTGACCTGGGTGATGGAGAAGCTCCATAGACATGCAGTTCAGAACTACTGGATTTGTTATTTCCAGGGCTAGGAGCAAATTAGCTCACAGTCAATATGATCTGATTTCTTTGTAGGGCTTTCTCGTGGACGATGTGTTTTGATTTGCACTGATAGATTTGTATCTGTTCTCCAGCTCTCCCTACTTAATCAATTAAAGCAGGGGTTTTCAAAACTAGGCAAGTTTAAGATTTGTGGACTTCAACTCCCAGAATGCCTTGTGCTGGCTGAGGAATTCTGGGATTTGAAGTCCCCAAGCTTTCAAATTGCGAAGCTCAGAGACCCCGAATTACGGTGACATAATGATTGAAAGATAAGACTGTCAGCGTTCTGAGTAACGCACTCATCGAAAGCAGAACTCTGAGGCAAGTAGCCTCCTCAAAGAACAAGTTTATTGGATACATCAAATTGGCACGGCTAGTGAAAACCAACTCTGAACATTTTCCCTCATTTGTGACATAGTTAAAATAACTATTGATCCTCTCCTATTGTCACAAGTCACAATGTCACAATGTCAGGTTGTTTGGCGGGCTCCTTGGTCAGTTTTCCCCTCCTTCAACTGCCACCTGTGGATCTGACCTTGATTCCCATGAGAAATTCTTTCGTTTCGACTGCTGGCTAGGCTATCACTCCCCCTCCCCTCCTCCCTGCGAGTTCATGGCAAGTATCAATATGCAGTGCGGATTCCAGACAGATGAGCTGTATTCAAGTATTGGTCTGGCAAAGGTTTTGTATGCTCTAGTTTAGCAATTCAATATTTCCGGAGGAGAAGCTTCGTAAGATTAGATTTACAACACTTCATGCCTTTTTTGGCGATGCTGTTGCAGTGAGCTCTGGCTCACTGTAACAAAGGTAACAAATAGATTATTGAATAAAGCACCCAGAATTCTCACTTCGGAAAGTAAGCCTTGACTCACAACCATATAACTGAGCCCAACTTTTCTGTTGCTAAGCAAGACAGTTCTTAAGTTAGTAACCTGGTTGTTAAAATGAATCTCGTCAGTAGTGGGATCCAACAAGCCAATCAGCTGAGAGGATGAAGAAATGAAAAGCTAGGAGTTATGCGTGTTGCGCACTTTTATCCTTTCAACTGATCTGAGGCTTTTTACAAACTACCAGTTCATCCAAACCGGGCTGAACCGGTAGTATACCACCATTGAAATCTGGTTCCCCCCGTTTGACTTTGTCCGAATGTCCGAAAAGGGGAGCACACGCCTGCAGGACATTGCAACCGTCATAAATCTGAGTCAGTCTGAATTCAGATCACGCAGACGAGGGGCATTCAGGGATGGTCGCAAGTGTGAAAAACGGTCCTAATTTTTTTTTCCAGCATTGTTGTTAATCTGGACGGTCGCTCAACGAATGAGAACTACCTGTAGTACTGCAAACTCATCTGGGTCAGAAAATGATTGATGGTGCTTTATACGTGTGCAGCTTCGAGAGTGGTGCGGTGGCCTAGAAGGTGGAGCTCTCGCCTCGCAATCAGGAGGCTGTGAGTTCAATCCTAAGTAGAGTCAGATATTTCTTTCCCTGGGCACAATGAGATTATATCTGCTGAACGAAACACCGCTATTGGCAACAAGAAGGGCATCCGGCCAGTAAACACACTGCTAACTCCATTCATTGCCCAGATTCCACCGCGCAAGGGAATTATGCGGTCATTAAAAGAAGAAGAAGAAGATACTTTTTAACTACCTTGTACGGTAAGCCCACGCAAACTTTCTCCGGCACATTCCCTTGTTTATGGCTCAGGCGGCAAAACGCCGACCTCAAATTTTAGAACAAACTAACTGCCTTCAGTCTCCTGGATATATTGGAGATCCAGGCCTCACTTTGCGTGCTGAAAATTGCCGTTTTTTAAAAGAAATTGCACAACCTCATTGCAATGCAAAAAAAATAATAAGAGGGGGTGGCGAATATGAACACAAGCCAACGAGGTTACAATCCTGACCAAAAATGCACCGGCTTTGTGGGACAAAGGCCGGCAAAAGGTTACATTTGCAAATGGCGTGGCTGCTGTGCATGTGTGTGTGTGCGTGTGTGTGTGTGTGTAGGAATGTTGGATTTAATTTGAAATTTGCGTTGAATGGGATCCCCGCCTCTAGTGGCAAGTGAACTTTTTAGTTTTTGAGAAAAAGAAAGGGGAAGAGAAAAAAAAAATCATATTTGTCCAGATGTTGGAGACAAACAACGGGGGTGGATGTGGATGTGTGTCGCGGGGAAGGTTTTCGCAGAATTGAATATTATGGCTATGAGCGTCCAGTGTTTTCACTTGTATTAGGCAAGGAAGTAGCGTTTTGCAGACTTCCTATGTTCTCCCAAGAAATAATGCACCTTAGCTTCCAACATATGGCTTAATGAGATGATTGATGGTATTTCATAACTTAAAATTTTCTTTTCCTAATATTCTGTGCTGTCAAATAGCCAGTCTGGTCCAGTGGTTAAAGCACTCGTCTAGAAAGCAAGATATGGTGAGTTCTAGTCCTGCCTTAGACATGAAAACCAGCTGGGTGTCTTTGGGCCA
>NW_020769468.1:421737-437205 GCF_900518735.1 Pseudonaja textilis
GGGGGGAGGAAAGGAGGAGGGGCAGAAAGAGAGAGAGAGAGGAAGTTCTAATTTTACAGAATGTGAATGCATTGAGAAAGGTGGCGGGGGTGGCTGGGGGGGGGGGGGGGGGGGAGAGAAATCCGCCTGACCCACAGAAGGAAGAGCAGCCTTCTCCGTTGGCATCAGCCCCACTCTCGCATCCCCGGGGCTGGCTGCAGCCGAGACAAAAGACCCAAAACCAACCAACTTTAAGGACCGGGGAGAAGGGTGAGTGGGTGGGTTTTTCTCGGCTCCCCCCCACCCCCAACCCCCCCAGCCCCAACCTGGCCGCCATGCAATTCCTCCTCCTGGCTTTCCTGGTCCTGGGTGCCCTCCTGGCAGTCCGGGGGGCGAAGGGCAGCCAGAGGAGGGCGAGCGAAGGGGTCTTCCGCCGCCGCGCCCACCGGGTTCAGCAGGGGCGCTGCAGTTACACCTTCGTCCTCCCCGAAGCGGATCCTCCCCCCTGCCAAACCGCCCCCGGCGGAGACCCTCTGGGCATCAACGCCCTGCAGCGGGATTCTCCCGGGGACTCTTCCCCCCCGGAGAGCGATGGGCAGCCCAGCCCGAGAGTCCAGCAGCTGGAGAGGATTTTGGAAAATAACACTCAGTGGCTCATGAAGGTAATTTTTTATTTTTTATTTTATTTTTTTAAAAAAAGCGCAAAATGGGGGCAGGTGAGGATTCACAGATGCTGCGTTAACAGAGGGATAGAATTAAGATGAGTGAAGTGTTAGTACTATCTATCTATCTATCTATCTATCTATCTATCTATCTATCTATCTATCTATCATCTATCATCTATCATCTATCTATCTATCTATCTATCATCTATCTATCTATCTATTATCTATCTATCATTGTCTGTCTGTCTGTCTATCTGTCTATGTGTCTGTCTATCTATCTATCTATCTATCTATCTATCTATCTATCTATCTATCTATCTATCAATCATCTATCATCTATCTATCTATCTATCATCTATCTATCTATCTATTATCTATCTATCATTGTCTGTCTGTCTGTCTATCTGTCTATGTGTCTATCTATCTATCTATCTATCTATCTATCATCTATCATCTATCATCTATCTATCTATCAATCTATCTATCATCTATCAATCTATTATCTATCTATCTATCTATCTATCTATCTATCATCTATCAATCTATCTATTATTTATCTATCTTTCTATCATCGTTCTATCATCTATCTGTCTGTCTGTCTGTCTGTCTGTCTCTGTCTATCTGTCTATCATCTATCTATCTATCTATCATCTATCAATCTATTATCTATCTATCTTTCTATTATCTATCTATCTATCTATCTATCTATCATCTATCTATCTGTCTATCATCTATCTATCTATCTATCTATCTATCTATCTATCTATCTATCTATCATCTATCAATCTATCAATCTATCTATTATTTATCTATCTTTCTATCATCGTTCTATCATCTGTCTGTCTGTCTGTCTGTCTGTCTGTCTGTCTGTCTATCATCTATCTATCTATCTATCTATCTATCTATCTATCTATCTATCTATCTAATCTGTTTATTTAGTCAAGCGATTATTAGATAACAAGCATAAGTGTAAACATAGTTATGAATACATGAAATGGATACATATAAGAAAAATAAAAAGAAACAATAGGACAGGGACGGTAGGCAGGTTGGTACGCTTATGCACACCCCCTACAGAACTCTTAGGAAAGGGGTGAGGTCAATAGGAGACAGTCTAAGGTTAAAGTTTTTGGGGTTTGGGGAAGAAACCACAGAGTCAGGTAGAGTATTCCAGACATTGACCAGTTTGTTGCTGAAGTTGTATTTCTTGCAATCAAATTTGGTGTGATTAACCTTGAGTTTGTATCTATTGTGTGTTCTTGTGTTGTTATGATTGAAGCTGAAGTATTCATTTGCAGGTAGGACATTGCAATGTATGATTTTATATACTGTACTTAGATCGGACCGAAGGCGGCCTAGTTCTAGGTTTTCTAGGTCTAGAATTTCGAGTCTGGTGGCATAAGGTCTTCTGCAACGAGTAGAGGAGTCGCGAACACTTCTTGTGAAATATTTCTGGATTTTCTCAACTGTATTAATATCATATATGTAATGCGGGTTCCAGACTGATTCAAGTATTGGTCTAGCAAATGTTTTGTATGCTCTAGTTATTAGTGTAATATTACCAGAGAAAAAGCTACGTAGGATTAAGTTAACAACTCTTAATGCCTTTTTGGCTATGTAGTTACAGTGGGCTCTAGCACTTAGGTCATTAGTCATGAGTACTCCAGAGTTTGAATGGAGGCAGGTGGGGATTCACAGAGGCTGCATTAACAGGGATAGAATTAAGATGAATGAAGTGTTAGTACCACTTTATAACTTCTGGGGATATTGATTAGATTAACAGAGTTGGAAGGGATCTTGTAGGTCATCTAGTCCAACCCCCGCTCCAAGCAGGAAATACACCTACACCATTTCTGACCAATGGCAGTCCAATCTCTTTTTGAAAGCATCCAGGGTTGAAGCTCCCACAACTTCCGAAGGCAACTTCTGTTCCATGGGTTGATTGTTCTCACTGTCAGAAAGTTTCTCCTTATTTCCAGGTTGAATCTCTCCTCGTTCAGTCTCCATCCTTTATTCCTTGTCTGGCTTTCGGTGGCTTTGGGAAATAGCTTGACCCCCTTCCTCCTCTCTGGGGCAGCCCCTCAAATATTAGCAGACTGCTATCATGTCTCTGCATCCAGTTTTGGGTGCCACGATATGAAAAAAAAGAGATTGAGACCTTAGGAAGAGTGCAGAGAAGAGCAGTGAAGATTATGGGGACTGCAGGCTAAAACATACGAGGAACGGATGCAGGAATTGGAGATGTCTATGGTAGTTTAATGCAAAGAAGGACTGGAGGTGACCTGATAGCAGCCTTCCAATATTTGAGGGGCTGCCCCAAAGAAGAGGGGGTCAATTTATTCTCCAAAGCACCTGATAGCAGGACAAGAAGCAACAGATGGAAACGAATCAAGGAGAAAATAACAGAATAACAGAGTTGGAAGGGACTTTGGAGGTCTTCTAGTCTGACCTCTTGCCCAGGAAGAAAACCTTATACCATTTTAGACAAGTGATTGTCCAATCTCTCTTTTTTAAAAAAACTGTTTTTCAAAGCACCTGAAGGCAGGACAAGAAGCAAATATGGAACTAATCAAGGAGAGAAGCAACCTAGAACTAAGGATGAATTTCTTGACCGTGAGAACAGTTAACCAGTGGAACTGCTTGCCACCAGAAGTTGTAGATGCTCCAACCCTGGAGGGTTTCAAAGAAGAGACTAGACAGCCATTTGTCCAGAATGGTATATAGGGTTTCCTGCTGGAGCAAGGGGTTGGACTAGAGGACCTCCAGGGTCCCTTCCAACTCTGTTATTCTGTTACCTGGAACTTGGAAAATTTGGGTGTCATCAGCCTTCTCTGGGACATTACTTGAGTCACCTTTGGGGGAAGGGGGAAGGGGCAAAAGAAGGCACTTGGCTCGCTTCCAAGATCTCTTGCAGCTCACCAGGTTGGCTACCCGAGCTTCAGATGTGGGAGGATGACAGTAGGAGAGCAAAAATGGATTGTATTTCATTTGCCTTTCCAAAGTTCGTTATTTATTAAATTCATGTGTCTCCCATCTCACCATAGGCTGACTCTTAAGTGGCTAATGAAACTGAGTGCATTGTTTATTTGTTGGTTTATTTGTTGGTTTGTTTGTTTATATCCAGCCTTTGTTGTTTGAACAAATAAGTCAAGGTGGCAAATGTATTCAGCACACTCTCCTTCTGTTTTCACCATAACAGCAACCCTGTGAGCTGAGTATTCCTAATGTTCTTGCTTGATCCCATCGGAAAGTAGAACAAAGGTCTTCAAACTTGGCGAGTTTAAGACTTGTGGACTTCAACTCCCAGAATTCCTGAGTTAAACATGACCAGAGGAGGAATTCTGGGAGCTGAAGTCCACCAGTCTTAAAGCTGTCAAGTTTGAAGACCTCTGAAGTAGAACCATAGAATTCATAGGGCTGGAAGGGGAACCCTTGGAGGTCTTCTAGTCGAACCCCCAGCCCCCAGGAGTCCTTATACAATCCAGGTCTAATGGTTGTCCAATCTTTTCTTGAAAACTTCCAGTGATGGAGCACTCACAACTTCTGAAGGCTTCTCTTCCGTTGGTTAATTCTTCTCGCCGTCAGGAAATTTGGAACACTGCTACCAAATCGCCTCTAATTCTTCTCCTTATTAGTCCAGACCAAGGACCTTCAAACTTGGCAACTTTAGGACTTGTGGACTTCAACTCCCAGGATTCCTGAGCTAACATGACTGGAGGAGGAATTCTGGGAGTTGAAGTCCACCAGTCTTCAAGCTGTCAAGTTTGAAGACCGCTGCCCTAGACATATTAGTTCCCTCAACGGTTCATCCTATGATTTAGTCTCCAGGCCCTAAATTATCTTTGGTGCTCAACTCTGGGCATTTTTTACAACCTCAACATTGTGTGTCCAAAATGAATCTTGTCATTTGTGCCTCAAGTGAGAACTTTGGGGTTGATCCAACGATCCATGGCTTTCTTTTTTTGTCACTCCGTGGTCTTCTCACAGGTCTTCTCCAACCTCAAACCATCAATAAATACCTTTCCAGCTATGGTGGACCAGGTTCCAGAGCGCCAGTGTCCTCCTTTCCTTGGCACATGATCACATTTTTGACCTGCATTTATGCATGTTTGCAATGTCCCACCCTCCTGTCCATTTTCAATAACTTTTCTTGGAAACTGGCACTCACTTCTGGTTTCCAGTAAAAACCACTCCATGGTGATGAACATATATTTGGTGATTAACTGAAGTTTTATTTAATTACTACCATAAAAATGGGGGTAAAAACGGGTCTGGTCATATGGTTAAATCATTCAGCCTAAACTTCTTGGTAAATGTGAGGGTATGATTGACAGATTCTCTGGTCCCAAAGAAACATAAAAAAACCAAAGCAAAATGAGTTTGAAATGTAGCCTAGATGAGATCACCTATTTAATGCATGGAGCAAAATGCTTCTTAATTTTGTCCACTTGAACTTGGTGGACTTCAGTTCCCAGAATTCCCCAGCCAGCATTTGGCTGCCATTTTGATTTTTGATTTTTTTGACCCTCAGACACAGACATCCCTATGACCAATGGTGATTTTATTTTATTTTATTTTATTTTATTTTATTTTAATTTAATTTAATTTAATTTAATTTATTTCATTTCATTTCATTTTGCTTTGCTTTGCTTTGCTTTGCTTTATTATTTTATTTTAGTTATTATTCTATTCAGTTTAGGCATCAACCAATTCCAAACAGCTCAGGGTGGCTCACAATGTAACCACAATTCTGGAAGTTGAAGTCCACACATTTTTAAATTGCCCAGATTGAGATAAACCGAGATGGAGGATTTACCGCAATCTGACCACTCAAGTCGAAAGAATGATTGGAGAATGACATGGAGTAAAACGTAAAGAATTCCTAATCCTAAAGTCTTTTTGCTTTCATCACCACTTTACTGCCTAAGATTAGATTTTTGTAAGAAGGGTAACCAACCCGGAAGGGTCCACAGAGAGAGAGAGAGTGCAAAAAAGTCAAGATGGCAGCCACAATCACGATCGAAACCCTAACTGTTAAAAAGGGCTGGGGGAGGCTTTGGTCTCATGGTTATGGCCGCCATTTTGATTTGTTTGACCCTCAGACAAAGACATCCCTGAGACCAATGGTGATTTGATTTGATTTTTTGATTTTATTTTATTTTGTTATTTTATTTAATTTCATTTTATTAAAATGATTTCATTTCACTTCACTTCACTTCACTTCACGTCACTTTATTTTATTATTTTATTTTATTCACTTCACTTCACCTTATTTCATTTCACTTCACCACTTCACGTCACTTTATTTTTTTATTTTATTTTATTAAAATTATTATTTTATTTATTTTATCCACTTTATTTTATTTCATTTCACTTCACTCTTTATTTTATTACTTCATTTCACTTCACCACTTCACGTCACTTTTTTATTTAATTTAAATAAAATTATTATTTCATTTCACTTCATGTCACTTTAGAATAGAATAGAATGAATCAGCTGGAAGGGATCTTGGATGTCTTCTAGTCCAGCCCCCTGCTCAAGCAGGAGAACCTATACCATTTTAGAAAAGTGACTTTATCTTATTTTATCACGTCACTTCACTGTTTTAAAGAAAATTTAATTTAATTTTTTATTTTGTTTAGTTTAGGCTTCATCCGATTCCAAACTGCTCTGGATGGCTCGCAATGTAACCACAATATAAAAATGCCGGATGAATAATCAGGGACAAAATAAACAACGAAAAAGAAAAATAAGAACTTTTTTTTTTTTAAATAAATCAAGAACAAGAACAACATGGTGGTTCAGCAGCAATACACAAATCAGAGTGGTTTGATGATCCTGAGGGAACTTTGTGAAAATTTGAGAACAGATTTGGGGTTCACTGCAATCCCATCCTCGTCTGTTCCTCTTTTCCCCTCGTGGCACTTTATATAAACAAGGTACTTATTCCGTGCTGGGAAACAGGGTTTTTAAAACAAAATGTTTATGTCAACTGCTGGCAACTCCCGGAATAAATATTGGCTGCATTCAGGGCATCCCTGGAAGTTCTCAATCATACAAACAATGTTGATTTGATTATGTACCATCAACTCACAATGGGCTTTTAGCAACCACAGAGAAAGTGTCTGTGGAGATTTTCAGTCATCTTGGGTTGTCCCAAAGGTGCTTTTTCAAGGGGCAACTGGACTTTCTTGTTTTTTTTTCTTTTAAAGATGTTCATCCAAGAAGCTTCTTCGGTTCTGACTGAGTGGTGGAGGATGGAAGGATTTATATTTCTTGCAGTCATCTGGACGTTAAGCTGACTGCAAGGAATATAAATCTTTCCATTCCCCACATTCAGTCAGAACTGAAGACGCTTCTTGGATGAGAAGTGAAACGTCTTGAAAGAAAAACAAAGTTCAGTTGTCTTTTGAGAGAAGGGCCTTTGAAACATCCTGGATAAATGTGTTTTTTTTGAAAACCTCCAATGATGAAAACCTCCAATGATGAAAACCTCCCATAACTTCTGAAAGAAAACTCTTCCACTGATCAATTGTCAGGAAATTCCTCCTTATTTCCAGGTTGGATCATCTCTCTCTGACCAACTTCCACCCATTGTTTTTTCTTCTCCCGCCCTTGTTCCTGGTTGTCTTCTTCTCTTCTACTTTTCCCAACGTTAGGGACTTCTGAAAGGAGCTCTATCTTCAGATTGATTGATTGATGGTTGATTAGGTGCTACACGTCAGGGTCACCTCTTTGCAATCACGTAAGTGTCCTCCGGAAGGACCTGTCCCCAGTCTGGTCTTTTAGATCTTCCAATAATTCCCCATCATCACTGTAGCTGAATCCATCTAATACCTTCTTCTGGTCACCCGTTTTCTTTCCCTCTTTCCTAACAATGATTGATTAGGTGACATCAAATCAGCCTCTTCTCTTAGCAACCGTAGAGCTCAACTTTTCCAGGCCGAATGGTGTTTCCATCGATTTGTAATCGAGTCCTTCCACTCGGGTAATCAATCAAATGTTTACTGTCAACGCACAAGATGGATACAATGGATTTGAGAATGATGGGTGCATTCTTCCAGGGGTGGGATGCAAATATTTTTATCAACAGTTCTGTGGGCGTGGCTAGGTGGGAGTGGCTAGGTGGGCATGGCCATGTGACTTGGGGTGTGTGGCTTTTTTTTTGTAGCATCCTGCCCTCGTGACTGGGCAGGGGAGAACGGAGTCAGTGATGTTGGGCACGCGCGCGATGCCGTGCATATGCAATAAGGACTGACTAGGTGGGGAGGGGAAGGGGGAGAGGGGCAGGGCCAGCCAGGGGCATGATTTGTCTATTCTCCAAAGGGTGCAGAATCGTAACAACCGGTTCTATAAAAAACAGCCTGAACTGGTAGAATCCCAGCCCTGCCTTCTTCTGTTTCCTTCCACTTTTCTCAACATTGTGGGCTTGTCAAAGAAAGTTGATTGATTATATGCCCCTCAAGTCTCTATTGATTTTTAGCGATCACATAGATAGGGTTTCTCCAGGGTGATCTGTTCCTAATGTGGTCCTTTAGATCAGGGGTCCCCAAACACCGGGCCGTGGACCGGTACCAGTCCGTGGAACATTTCCTACCGGGCCGCCGGTTTGCTGGGCGCCGCCATCTTGTTTGACGAGAAAGTGCTTCCAGGTGAGCTTTTCCGGTTGGAAAGCGGCGTTTGGGTCCTGAAGGAATCCCCGCGCCTTAGTTTCATCGAAGGGGGGGGGCTTTGAACGAAACTAAGGCGCGAGGATTCTTTCAGCACCCAAGGCAAGGCGAGCCGAGCGACCATCCCGAAGCCGTCCCGAAGCCCATCGACACAGGTACAAAGGAGGAGTTGAAGGTGGCGGGGAGAAGCGGGGGATGGCTGGCTGGCTGGCTGGTCGCTTGGCTCGCCTTGCCTTGTCATTTGTGCTGATGCTGGTACCGGTCCGCGGATCATTTTGTGATGCCGGTACCGGGCCGTGGCACAAAAAAGGTTGGGGGCCACTGCTTTAGATCTTCTAATAGGCCCTCATTGTTGCTGTAACTGAGTCCGTCAACTATGACTCATGTTAACAATATTTAGAATAGAATAACAGAGTTGGAAGGGACTTTGGAGTTCTGCCAGTCTAACCTCCTGTTCCAGTAGGAAACCCTATGCTATCCCAGAAAATGGCTGTCCAGTCTCTTCTTAAAATCCTCCAGTGATGGAGCACCCACAATGTCTGGTGGCAAGCAGTTCCACTGGTGAATTGTTCTCACTGTCAGGAAGTTTATGCTTAGTTCTAAGTTGCTTCTCTCCTTGATTAGTTTCCACCCGTTGCTTCTTGTCCTGCCCTCAGGTGCTTTGGAGAATAGCTTGACTCCCTCTTCTTTGGGGCAGCCCCTCAAATATTGGAAGACGGCTATCGTGTCACCCCTAGTCCTTCTTTTCTTCAAATTAGACGTACACAATTCCAGCAACCGTTCTTTATTTTGCTTCCATCATCTTCTTTCCTTTCAGTTTCCCCAACATTATGAACGTCTCAAAGAAGCTCTTCACACCGGTTGGTTGATCAATTGATTGATTATCTGCTTCCGAGTCAGGGGTCAACTCTTAGCAACCGCACAGGTAGATTTTCCCCAGGAGGATCTTCCCAGGAAAGAGGAAGTCAAGTTATTCTCCAAAGCACCTGAAGGCAGGACAAGAAGCGACAGGTGGAAACTAATCAAGGAGAGAAGCAACTTAGAACCAAGGAGAAATTTCATGACACGAGAACAATTAATCCATGGAATGACTTACCTCTAGAAGTTGTGGGTGCCCCATCACTGGAGGTTTTCCAGAAGAGATTGAACAACCATTTGTCTGACATGGTGTAGAGCCGTGGGTCTTCAAACTTGACAGCTTGAAGACTTGTGGACTTCAACTCCCAGAATTCCTCCTCCTCCTCCAGTCCTGTTAGCTCAGGAATTCTGGGAGTTGAAGTCCACAAGTCTTAAAACTTGCCAAGTTTGAAGGTCCTTGGTATAGGGTCTCCTGCTCAAGCAGGTTTTTGGACTAGAAGACCTCCAAGGTCCCTTCCAATTCTGTTCCTCTGTTTACACTCTCTGCCCTGCTTGAAAAGAGGATGTCTGTAAAATAAATTAGACGCTGCAACCGAGAAGTTTGACCAACTGTGCCCCGTAAGAAACGTTGACCTTTAATGTGATTTTTCTGCAGACCCTGAGACGTTGCTTCTCAGCAGTTTGTTAAGAGTTGTGAGGGGAGGGGGAGAAGGGGCCCAGTGTCAAATCCTGATGGAGAAATCTTACTCACTAATGGCATTTGGGTGCCTGGATTTTTGTGTTGAGAAACCCAACGCTCATTTGATTCAAACATTTTGCGGGGCGGTTGGGATCATGCCCGGGTTCGAGTCTGGCCAGGTTTCTATTTGAATCCGTTTTTAAATTGCAGCTCGCTTTCTTGAGCTCTTGGCCAACGCGTGAGGAACATCTGAAGCTTGATGATGGGGTCCTTTTACAAAGAGTGGGAACCACGTCTTTCAGCGGCCTCTCTGAAAACACGGCATTTCCTCCTCCCCGCCTTCCCCCCGAAAATAGGCCGCATTTCACAAATTCATCTGGAACCACTCTACAAGCCCTGTTTTCTTTGGATCGGGTTCCTGAAGGAAACGAACAGAGATGGCTGGAAATGAGGGAAGAGAGAGAGTGAATCGCTTGAGACTTTCAAGAAGAAATTGGTCTGCCATTTGTCAGAAATGGTGTAGGGGCTCCCGCTTGGGCAGGGGGTTGGACTAGATGACCTATAAGGTCCCTTCCAACTCTGATGATCGTTTATTTATTTGTCAATTGCTTACAAGGTAATAGATACAAGTATAAACATGAGTAAGAATACAGGAAATAAGTACGAATGAATGGGAGACAATAGGACAGGGACGGGAGGCACGATGGTGCACTTATGCACGCCCCTTACAGACTTCTTAGGAACGGGGTGAGTTCAATAGTGGATAGTTTGAGGTTAAAGGAGTGAGGGGGTTAGAGGATGTAACTACAGAGTCAGGTAGTGCATTCCAGGCATTGACCACTCTGTTGTTGAAGTCGTACTTTCTGCATTCGCGTTTGGAGCGGTTTGCCTTGAGTTTTTACTTGGTGTGTGCTGTTGTATTGTTGTGGTTGAAGCTGGTCATTGACTGGTAGGACATTGTAGCAGATAATTTTGTGTACTACACTTAAGTCCAATCGTAGGTGGCGTAGTTCAAGGTTGTCCAAGCCCAAAATCTCAAGCCTGGTGGTGTAGGATATTCTGTTGCGAGCAGAGGAGTGTAGGACTCTTCTCGTGAAATACTTCAGGACTCAATTGTATTAATGTCTGAAATGCAGTGCAGATTCCAGACAGATGAGCTGTATTCAAGTATTGGTCTGGCAAAAGTTTTGTATGCCCTAGTTAGCAATTCAATATTTCCAGAGGAGAAGCTTCGTAAGATTAGATTTACAACTTTTAATGCCTTTTTGTTGTCTGTTGAGGAGAGAAGGAAGAAATGAAACAAAAAGGGAGGGCCAGTCAGTTTGAAAAAAGATCTAACAACCAGTCGTCCGAACTCTTGAGGGTCTCTTGCCTAAGCGGGGAGGGGGGATGGGGGTGGGTCCAGACTAGAAGACCTCTGGGGTCCCTTCCAACCCTGTCCTTCTGTTAAAAGAGAAAAATCTGGATGGTTGTTGGATTAAAAAAAAAATAGGGGTCTTGAAATATCAGGAAGAAGAAGAAAAAAAGGCTTAAGGACTGTGGCCTTAATGACCACCAACATAGAGGTTGTAAAATCAGGCATGGTCATGTGGTGACTTACTTAACGACCATCACAACTTATGACCAAAATGGCAGGCTCTCTGAATGGTCGTAAATCGAGGATTATCCGCATCCAAAATTAAGCCCTAGAGGGCTGATGGTGAGAGTCGTTCTCAATCCAGCTATGTTTGTCACCGCAGAGGAAATGGAATTTTGGCCGAAGGAGAACATGGAGTATTGTTAGTCCTTGCGGGGGCGGCTGAAAGCAGGGAGGTTTTGTGTCAGGGGCCAGCTTGAGAGTGAGGTACCACGATTAAAAAGGAACCATCCAGATGCTAAATCAATTTGTCCTAGACAACTGAACCCAGACAGTTCCCAGGAAGCTGCAAAAGTTGGATATTTCGGGCGTCTCGTGCTAGACGCAAGTTCCCGGAGAAGGCATTTTTGCAGTGTTCTCAACATTCAAAAGACTTCCAAGTGAGGAGAGGAGGTTGGAGGTTAGATGTTCTCTGTCTGTGGCAGCCAAGAATTGGTTCAAGAGCAGTAACTGTGAGAGGGGTCTAGATGACCTCGTGGAACACACTTTAAGTATGAGCCAGCCGTGCGCTGCAGCTGCCAAAAAAGCCAACACAACCCTAGACTGCATCAACACAGAAGTAGAATCAAGATCATACGAACTGTTAATACCCCTCTATAAAGCCTTAAGTAAGACCACACTTAGAGTCCTGCATCCAGTTTTGGTCACCACATTATAAAAAAAGATGCTGAGACTATAGAAAGAGTGCAGAGAAGAGCAACCAGGATGATTAGAGGATTGGAGACTAAATCATACAATGAATGGTTGCAGGAACTGGGCCTGGCTAGTCGAGGGAAGAGAAGGACCAGGGGAGATCTTCCAATATTTGAGGGGCTGCCACAGGGTGGAGGAGGGGGTCAAGCTATTTTCTAAAGCACCTTTGAAGGCCAGACAAGGAACAATGGATGGAAACTGATCAAGGAGAGATTCAACCTAGAAATAAGGAGAAATTTTCTGACAGTGAGAACAATCAACCCATGGAACAGAAGTTGCCCTTGGAAGTTGTGGGAGCTTCATCCCTGGAGGCCTTCAAGAAGAGACTGGACTGCCAATGGTGTAGGGTTTCCTGCTTGGGTGGGGGTTGGAGTAGATGACCTCCAAGGTCCCTTCCAATTCTGTTAATCTGTTCAGGGGTCTGGAGGCTAAATGTACGATGAATGGTTAAGGAAGTGAGGTTTGTTTAGACCAGGAATTCTGGGAGTTGAAGTTCACAGGTCATAAAGAGGCTGTAGTTTCTCCACCTCTGGTCTAGATTATCAAACAGAATGCTGCAACCGTCGTAAGTGTGAAAACCGGTCCTAAATCCCTTTTTTCAGTACCGTTGTAATTTGGAACGGTTACCAAACAAATGGTTGTAAGTTGAAGACTGCTTGTATGCCACACAACAGTATTTCTCAATCGTGGTAGTTTTAAGGCAGGTGTGGACTTCAACTCCCAGAATTCCCCAGCCAACTGGCTGGGGAATTCTGGGAGTTGAAGTCCACCTGTCTTAAAGTAGCCAAGGTTGAGATACACTACATTAATAGACACATTAAGTGAGGAAAAACCATGGAATTGGTGTCACCACCCACTATTGGTTCTGGCCACACCATCCAGTGCTCCAGCCCCGCCCACCATCCATTCTCTTCACCAAGGGTCTTCAAACTTGACAGCTTGACGACTTGTGGACTTCAACTCCCAGAATTCCTTCTCCGGTCATGTTAGCTCAGGAATTCTGGGAGTTGAAGTCCACAAGTCTTAAAGCTGTCAAGTTTGAAGACCCTTCCTCTTCACCTATGGTAAGTTGCAGGTCCTTCGGACAGATCCATACTGCAATAATGAATGCAGTCCTGGGGGTTTGGGGGATTAATTGACCACCCCTGTTCTAGAAGGTGTTTTCCCATCCAGTGTTCTCCTGATGTGAGCCGGGGCTGATGGAAATTGTGGTCCAGCGCTCCTTGGAGGGCACCAGCTTGGGAAAATCTATTGTGTATCTTAAGCCAGTGTTTCTTAAGTTGCGGCCATTTTAAAACATGTGGACTTCAACTCCCAGAATTCCCCAGCCAGAATGTCTGCTGAGGAATTCTGGGAGTTGAAGTCAACATGTTTTAAAATGGCCGCAACTTAAGAAACAGGGATTTAAGCTCAAAATCAGGATACATTTGTTAATTATTTCCTGTATTTTCAAGTCTTTTCCCTCAATAGAAAATCATCTGTTTCTGTATTTCGCTTCTCTTCTCTTTCTAACCTCCCAAGGGCCTGCTTTACATTTATTTTTTCCAAAAAGATCAGAGAATTATTAATAGTTTCCACCCATTTCCTGTGTTAATCCTGGGGATTATTTCTTCTTCTTTTTTTTAAGAAGCAGTTTCTTAAAGGGAACTTCTATTTCCCTCAGAGAGCATCAAGCACTCTGGACTTGAGGAAAGTCAGGACTGTCCAAGGGAGTCAGAAAAGTCAAGATGGCCGCTGGAACGAGGCAAGCTGAGCCGCTCTGCAGATGATTTCATTAAAAGGAAAACAAATAGCTATTTTTTTCTGGCCTAATTTTGTTTTTTAAAAGAGAATGAAATCCGGGGATTTCTATAATCAAATGGCCATTCTCTTTCAATAAATCTAGTTAAAGAAGACTCTATCTTTCAAAAAAAAAAATCGAAAGGAGGAACTGGAAAACCAGAGTCTGTTAATGAAATCCAAAACACCTTGGAAATATATATTAAAAACAGTGCAGTGAGCATGGATTTCGCAAGTCTCCTTCACTCTAATCAAAATGCTATAGGGTATTCCAATCAAATGTTTCATTGAAATCAAGATATATTGATATTTATGTATGTATGTATGTATGTTTGTATGTATATAAAATGGAAGATGGTTTTATGTTTTTATGTTTTGTTTGTATATGTTTGTCTTAAAAAATAAAAACTTTTATATATATAAAAAAAGAAATCAAGATATATTATGTCCACTGCATACCCCCAATCAACAAATGGTTAATGAAAAAGTGAAGTCATTGGGACCAAAACTTCTGTTTGACAAATCATGATGGTGGCTATTAATCCCAGCACTGTTTTCCAGATGCTCCTTATGGGGAGGGTCGATTTACTCTCCAAAGCACCTGAGGGCATGACAAGAAGCAGTGGGTGGAAGCTCCTCAAAGGGAGATCCAACCTGGAACTCAGGAGGAGTTTCCTGACGGGGAGATCAATTAATCGATTTAACAGATTGCCTCCTAAGGTTCTGCGTGCTCCATCGCTGGAGGATTCCAAGATTGGACAGCTATTTGACCGGGATTGTACAAGGTTTCCTGTCTTGGGCAATGGGGTTGACTAGAAGACCTCGAAGATCCCTGCCAGCCCTATGATTCTATATTTCAGTGATTCTATGTTTCTATGATTCTGTGGTTCCATGATTTTGTGATTCTATGATTCTGTGATTCTTTTTCTATGATTCCTTGATACTATGTTTCTATGATGCTATGTTTCTATGATTCTGTGGTTCCATGATTCTGTGATTCTGTTTATGTGATTCTGTGATGTGATTCTATGTTTCTATGATTCTGTTATTGTGATTCTATGATTCTGTGATTCTCTTTCTATGATTTCTTGATATTATGTTTCTATGATTCTATGTTTCTATGTTTCTGTGGTTCCATGATTCTGTGATTCTGTTTATGTGATTCTGTGATGTGATGCTATGTTTCTATGATTCTGTGATTATGATTCAATGATTATATGTTTGTTTGATTCTTTGATACTATGTTTCTATGATTCTATGATTCTATGATTTTGTGGTTCCATGATTCTGTGATTCTATGATTTTACAATTCTACGTTTCTATGATTCTGTAGTTCCATGATTCTGTGATTCTATGATTCTGTGGTTCTATGTTTGCATGATTCTGTGGTTCCATGATTCTGTGATTCTATGATTCTATGTTTGCATGATTCTGTGGTTCCATGATTCTGTGATTCTATGATTCTATGTTTGCATGATTCTGTGGTTCCATGATTCTGTGGTTCTATG
>NW_020769468.1:511306-521915 GCF_900518735.1 Pseudonaja textilis
ATAGAATAGAATAGAATAGAATAGAATAGAATAGAATAGAATAGAATTGAATTCTTTATTGGCCAAGTGTGATTGGACACACAAGGAATTTGTCTTGGTGCAAATGCTCTCGGTGTACATCAAAGAAAAGATCCATTCGTCAAGAGTCAAGAATCATCACGTACAACACAATAATAGTCATAGGGTACAATAAGAATAGAATAGAATAGCATAGAATAGAATAGAATAGAATAGAATAGAATAGAATAGAATAGAATAGAATAGAATGAAATAGGAATAGAATAGAATTCTTTATTGGCCAAGTGTGATTGGACACACAAGGAATTTGTCTTGGTGCAAATGCACTCAGTGTACATCAAAGAAAAGAGACATTCGTCAAGAGTCAAGAATCATCAGGTACAACACAATGATAGTCATAGGGTACAATAAGAAGAGAAGAGAAGAGAAGAGAGTAGAAGAGAAGAGAAGAGAAGAGAAGAGAAGAGAAGAGAAGAGTTACATTCGTCAAGAGTCAAGAATCATCAGGTACAACACTTAATATTAGTCATAGGGTACAATAAGCAATCAAATCATATTAGGAGATGGTCAATATAAATCATAAGGATATAAGCCACAATGTTTCAGTCATCAGTCACAAGTGGGAGGGGAATGGGTGATAAGCAACTGGACTTCCTTGTTTTTCTTTGAAGAGGTTTTGCTTCTCGTCCAAGGAGCTTCTTCAGCTCTTGACTGGATGGTGGGGAAGGGAAGGATTTATATTCCTTGCAGACAGCTGGTCATTTGCATCCTTTTGGAGGGTCATTGAGGCCACTTGGGGTTTTCTGTGTCCTCGGGGTCACCTGAGTAGCTAAATTGAACAGCCCTCTGTCAACAGAAGGGCAGAGATACAACATCATCTATCTCCAGCCTACAACACGGTCCTTTCAGCATTTCCAAGAAGGTTCAACACCTATTTGCACCACTCAGGTGACCCCGAGGACACAGATAAACCTCCAAGTGGCCACAACAACCCTCTAAAAGGATGCAAATGACCAGCTGTCTGCAAGGAATATCAATCCTTCCACCCTTCACCATTCAGTCAGAGCTGAAGAAGCTTCTTGGATGAGAAGCGAAACGTCTTCAAAAGAAAAACCAGGAAATCCAATTGTCTCTTGGGAAAAAGAAAGGCAACTTGGGGACTACTCCATCTGGTGTTCCATCTTTGGTAGACTGGGGGACAGGGCCCATCCGGAAGTCACTGATGCCCTGCTCACCTTGTAGCTTGGCTACCGCAATGCACTCTACGTGTGGCTTCCCTTGAAGACCTGTATATATATAGCTTCAACTGGTCCAGAACACAGCAGCGTGAATGGCAACGGGCAAACCTCAGTAGACCTACCTAAGACCTCTTCTTTGTAAGTCACACTGTCTGCTGGTGTGATGACCCAAAGGGGCGTGGCACAAAGGCGACACAGTCACATAAGTAAGAAGAGTCCCTTTAATATCTCTCAACTTTGCCCCCAGTGCCCAGGTACCTTCGGCTGGAGAAAAAACTCTCCCAAGAACAGCCTTTAACTAAAAAAATTCAGTCTGAAAACAAAGTACATACAAACTGTAACTAAAAATCCACACAAACCAAGCTGAAGTAATTAACTTGACAGGGCAGGAGAAGGAATTGCAGGCTTGAAAGCCCAGCAAAACACACACAGTTGGGAAGACGCCAGGAACACAGATAAGCCTTGATGATACCCGATAATTCACAATTTGCTCCCAACAGTTTGCTGTGCGCAGCTTCCCTTTTTAAACTCATGTTCCCAGCTGCAGTTAATGAAGGGAATCAGGGCCCTTTCCTCCCTCGTAAGCCATGCAACCCACGTTGCTCCCTTCTCCGTTCCTTCCTGCATGCCCTAGGATGAAAAGGGGGTGGGCCTGGGTCTTCCTCTGAACTCTCTCTCCCTTGTTCTACCTCTCCCCTGTTCTGCCCAGCCGGACTTTGCCCTTCCCCAGTTTCTTCCACAGCCAATGGAGCCACACTCCCACTCCCTGTTAGCTGTCCGTCTTCCCCCTCTGAATCAGATTCTGACAGGAGCATGACAGCTGGTTCCCCCTTCCAGATCTGATACGAAGCGCTGGTTGGACTTGAGGGTCCACTCATCCACTGTCTGCCCACCCCACCCCACAAACATCCACCTAACTAACCAATCAGATCCTGCAAGGTTGGGATGCAATTCAATTGATAGCATTTTAACATTGTTATCCACCTATCAAGGACTTAGGACAGGCAGATGTTGCTGTCGGAGACTGTTCAAGGTGTAACAGATAATCAGAGTGGGAAGGGACCTTGTAGGTCATCTAGTCCAACCCCCCCTGCCCAAGCAGGAGACCCTACACCATTTCTGACAGATGGGAGTCCAATCTCTTCTTGAAAGCTTCTCAAGCGATGGTGCTCCCACACCTTCTGAGGGCAAGTCACTGCAGGATGTAAGCTGTTGCAAGCAAGGCTGCCTTTTGCAATTGACTGATCCGTAGGTCAGTGCCAATATTATTGTTGTTATCGTTATGATTCAGAAAGCATCGCCTGATGTCACCACCAAGCAAAGAACCTGCCTAGTGCAATGACTCTTAGGAACAGAGCCAAAACTCAACTCGTTCCACAGCAATACAGGTAATCCTTCACTCACAACAGTATGTGTTGCACCTGGGCAGGAAAGAACAAAGGTACAAGCACAGATTAGGCTCAAACCTGGCTGCAAAACAGTCACTGTAAAAAGGGGCCTTGGAGTCTTAGTGGACAATCACTTAAACGTGAGCAGGCAAAAAAGCAAATTCAATCCTTGGTTCTATAAACAGAGGCATAGAATCAACATTAGGTGAAGTATTAGTACTGCGTTATAAAAAGCCTTAGCAAAGCCACACCTGGAATACGGCACCCAGTTTTGTTCAGCAGGTTACAAAAAAGATGTCGAGACTTTGGGAAAAGCGTAGAAGAGAGCAACTAAGAGGATTAAAGGCCTGGAGGCTAAAACATAGGAAGAACGGTTGTAGGATTTGGGTTTGGCTAGTCTAGGGAAAAAAAGGACCAGGGGAGACAGGACAGCGGTATTCCAATATTTGAGGGGCTGCCCCAGAGAGGAGGAGGAAGGGGTCAAGCTATTTTCCAAAGGACCCAAAGGCCAAACAAGGAATAATGGATGGAAACTGAACAAGGAGAGATTCAACCTGGAAATAAGGAGAAAATTTCTGACAGTGAGAACTATCCACTCACGGAACAGAAGTTGCCTTTGGAAGTTGTGGGAGCTTCATCCCTGGAGGCCTTCAAGAACAGACTGGACTGCCATCGGTCAGAAATGGTGTAGGGTCTCCTGCTTGGGTGGGTGGGGGTTGGACTAGATGACCTCCAAGGTCCCTTCCAGCTCTATTCTGACTGGTTTAGTGTCCATTTGAAGTTACAACCCTTAAAGTTATGGAAGCTGAGAAACATTCCTGTATATGTGATGTGATTCCCAGACCTTTGTTTCCTAAACTGTATTTTCATTTGAATCTACACTGAATTATAGATTATGTTGGAATCGGAGAGATCAACCAATGGGTGTGCAGTTAGTCCTGGACTTACCGCATTTACTTAGTGACTGTTCAAAGTTATAACGGCGCTAAAAAAAAGGGCCTTTCTTCACACTTACAACCATTGTAGCATTCCCGTAGTCATCATCGTCCTCTTTTAACCACCCCATAATCCCTTGCGGGGTGGAATCTAGGCAACGGAATGGAGCTGAATATTTATTGGCCGGATGCCCTTCCTGTCACCAGTGCAGAGTTTTGTTCAGCCAGATATATTCTCACTCTGCCCAGCGAGAGAAATATCTGTCTCTTACCTAGGATCGAACTCACAGCCTCCTGATTGTGAGGCGAGAGCTCACCTTCTAGGCCACTGCACCACTCATAGCATCCCCAGGGTCACGTGATCAAAATTCAGGCATTTGGCCATTGATTCATATTTATGACCATCGGAGTGTCCCGGGGTCATCCCCTTTTTGCAACCTTCTGTTGTGGTTTGTTGGCAGCAGGTTGCAGACGGCTGAGGTCTCGGAGAGCGAGGACTCGGATGAGGGGCCTGCATGTGAGGCAGGGATGGGGCCAGGACCACCAGGGAGTGGAGTGCTGCCTTCGGAGGTTGTGGAGGCTGGCAGCAGCGATGAAGAGGTCCCTGAGGAGCCTGTGCCAAAGTTTGCATGCGCGCAGGGCTGCTCAAAGGAAAGAGCAGCTGCAGCAGCACAGGTGAGTCAGGAGTAAGGCTGCAAAGTGATGGCCCCTCCCTTAAGAGATAAAAGCCAGCTGAGAAACCGGAGCTCTTTGCAGGAAGCAAAGACGTTTTTGCACTCAAGCCTTGTGCACGTTCAGACTCTCTTAGTTTGTGTTTGGAGACTCTCTGTGTTTGAACTATTTCTTGGCAACTTTATCTGTTGTTCTTGGCAGCCTTGCACCACCTTGGCAAAGCTCATTCTTATCAGAGACAATTAGTTTGAAACAGACTTTTAACTGGGAAGGAACGGAATCCGTAAAGAATCATTAGAACGTTTTGTTATTATCTCCGTTTCATGTGTTGGTTTCCTTGGAACAAGGTTTGGGTCAGAACACCTTCCAACAAGCAAAGTCCCTGGGGAAGCCAGATTCACTTCACCGCCACGGGACTCACTTAACAAATGCAGTGATTCACTTAACGACTGGGGCGAGAAAGGTCATAAAAACGGGGCAACAACTCCTGTAACCACTGTTGGAAGGGACAAAGAGCTCGAAATAAAATCCGGAATTTAATGACCAGCCTGTCCACATGCACCAAGACAAAAAGACACGTCCACAAAAGTCCACAGTGGAAAACCGGAGAGAGAAGGAAAGAAGTTGGCCGAAACCGGCTGTTTTAACGAAAGAAAAGACTCAATCTAGTTTTGTTTCCATTGGGAAACCAGTTCTGGGTTTTTTTTTTTGCCCTCGAAACTTCCAAGAATAAAACCATCCTAATTTCAGGTTGGGACGATTAAAACGGTTTTGTTGTTCTAGGAAAGGCTCGGAATGTTGTGAAATGTAAAGCAAAAGGTTGAGGCTTATCCAGGTAAAGGAGGGAGAGGTGGAGGTGGAAGAGCTGTGAGATTCCTGATTGAGGTGGGTGGTTTTCTTGCAGGTGTTTCATTACCCATTTAAGTAACATTATCAGTGCTAGAAAGGACTAGGATATAGGTATCTATCTATCCATCCATCTATCTAATCTATCTATCGATCTATCATCTATCTTCTATAGCTATCTATCTATCTTCTATATCTATCTATCTATCTATCTATCTATCTATCTATCTATCTATCTATCTATCTATCATCTATCTATCATCTGTCTATCATCAATCTATCAATCATCTATCAATCATCTATCTATAATCTATCGATCTATCTATCTATCTAATCTATCATCTATCTATCTAATCTATCATCTATCTATCTATCTATCTATCTATCATCTATCTATCTATCTTCTATATCTATCTATCATCTATCATCTATCATCTATCTATCTATCATCTATCTATCTATCTTCTATAGCTATCTATCTTCTATATCTATCTATCATCTATCTATCTTCTATATCTATCTATCATCTATCTATCTGTCTATCATCAATCTATCAATCATCTATCTATAATCTATCTATCTATCTATCATCTATCTATCTATCTATCTATCTATCTATCTATCTATCTATCTATCATCTATCTATCTATCATCTATCTATCTAATCTATCTATCATCTATCTATCTATCTATCATCTATCTATCTATCTATCTATCATCTATCTATCAATCTATCATCTATCTATCTATCTAATCTATATTTATATCTTATTTATATCTATATCAATATCTATTTATAACATCAGCACCTGATGATGTTATCTAGTTGGGTCGTAAAACATCTTCAGGGAAAGCAACCAAGCTCAGAAAGCACCAAGGGCCTCATAGTTCCCTCCTCTTCCTCTTCCTCCTCGTCTCTGCAAACCACACTCCCTTCTAGAACTGATGATGTTCCCGAGCTGGGTCATGAAATGTCTGCAAGAAAACCACCCAGCTCAGAAAACACAAGGAGCCCACAATTTTCCTCCTTCCTCTTCCTTCACTCCACAGATCCACTCCTTTCTAGCACTGATGATGTACCCTAGTCGGGTCCTGAAACGTCTGCAAGAAAGCAACCAAGCTCAGAGAGCACCAGGGACCCCACAATTCTCCTCCTTCCTCCTGGCACTGATGATGTTCCTTAGCTGGGTCATGAAACATCTGCAAGAAAACCAGCAAGCTCAGAGAACACCAAGGACCACACGGTCTTCTTTCTCCTTCCCCTCTCCACACACCCCACTCCCTTCTGGCACGATGATGTTACTTAGTTTGGGTCGTGAAATGTCTGCAAGAAAGCAATCAAGGTCAGAAAGCACCCACAATTGTCCTGCTTTTCCTCTCCCTCCTCTTCCTCTGCATCCTAGCTCTGATGATGTTACCTAGTTGGGTCATGAAATGTCTGCAAGAAAACCACCAAGCTCAGAGATCACCAAGGTCCCCATTGTCATAAGTCGCTTTTTTCAGGGCCGCTGTAAGTTTGAATGGTCACTAAAGGAAGTGTTGTAAGTCGAGGACTACCTCTGTAGGGTTTCCTGCTTGAGCAGGGGGGGTTGGACTAGAAGACCTCTAAGGTCCCTTCCAATTCTCGTATTCTGTAATCCTGTTCTCCTGCTTGAATAGGAGGTTGGACTAGAAGACCACAAGGGGTTGGACTAGTAGACCTCTAAGGCCCCTTCCAGCTCCATTCCGATTGATTGATTGAGCAGAGGGATTAGACTAGAAGATCTCCAAGTTCCCTCCAATTCCGTTATTGTAAATTAAAACATAAATACAAATTTAATCAATAAAACTCAGCTAAAATAGTCTGGGGTTTGGAACGCCTAGCCACGGTCTGAGAACGTTCTAAATGGACCAATTCACCACTATGACCTGTCTGTCATTTATTGGGTTGATCCCTGGTGGCCAACACAGCCGGGGTGTTTTGCAAATCCAGGCTTTATAAAGTTGAGGCTTTTTGCAAATCCAGGCTTGTGGTGCGAATTCAACCCTTGGGGGAAAAAAAAAATATTGTTTATTTATAAAAAGTGATTAATAACAGGTTCCAGGGATCTCCTACACTTTTCCTTTCAAGCTCCAGCCAAGGGCAACTCACAACCGCAGAAACCCACACACAACATGGCGTGTTGTCTCCTTGTGATACAACCGGCCTGCTTCACACCTCAAGTCATCCCAGCAACAAGTTCAACCAGTTGTCGACGGAAACCAGGAAGGTCTCACTTTCTGGCTCGGAAGGACACAGAGAAGTCCCTAAAAGGGGGATAATTTACTTACACAACGATCTCTGCGGGGCAGGATGGAGCCAGGCGCCTGGCTAGTTTAGCCAAAAAGGCATCCTGTTTTTCAGCCATGAGGACTAGAAACTTGAGAGAGGGCTGGCTGACGAGAGTTTCCATTGAGGTGAAGGCTTCCTGGGAGCCCGAAGGCCCTTTGGTGGAGCTGATGCCAGAATTGTGGGAAGGAAGGAAGGTTTATTTGCAAGGGTTGCGTTGTTCCAAAGTAAGGGACAAGTTGTTTAAAGCAGAGATCTCCAACCTTGGCCACTTGAAGGCTTGTGGACTTCAACTCCCAGAATTCCTCAGCCAGCTTTAAAGACTTGTGGACTTCAATTCCCAGAACTCCTCAGCCAGCTTTAAAGACTTGTGGACTTCAATTCCCAGAACTCCTCAGCCATCTTTTAAGACTTGTGGACTTCAATTCCCAGAATTCCTCAGCCAGCTTTAAGACTTGTGGACTTCAATTCCCAGAACTCTTCAGCCATCTTTAAGACTTGTGGACTTCAACTCCCAGAATTCCTCAGCCAGCTTTAAAGACTTGTGGACTTCAACTCCCAGAATTCCTCAGCCAGCTTTAAAGACTTGTGGACTTCAATTCCCAGAACTCCTTAGCCAACTTTAAAGACTTTTGGACCAACTCCCAGAATTCCTCAGTTCTTAAGGGTTCTGCACTGATTCATTTAACAGTTCTGCACTGATTCATTTAACGTCCGTGGCGAGGAAGGCCACTGTCACATGGGACAAAACTCACTTCCCAAATGTCTCGCTTAGCATCGGAAACTCAATTATGGTCGTAAGTCGAGGATTATGCTGTATTACGATAATTTTTATTAAATTGGTTTTTTTTAATTCAAACTTTTTATTTTTAACATACAATAAGTCCATTCCATTTCAACCGTGTGTTAATTAGGTAGACATTTCATGTGCTTAACAATTAATAATATTCTTTTTAATAGTATAACCATATAATAATATCGCATTCCCATATATATAAGTAATATTCAATATATCTATTATGCTAATTTTTCTTATTGCTTTGTAATTACATCTAATCCCTTTTAATTAATTTTATTTTCTAGCCATTTATAAAACAAATCCCAAACCATGTAATATTCAGGTCCTTCTTTTTTCTTTAATTTCTAATGTTCATCTAAAATTCTTAATTGAAAGAAAGATTTTTATTGTTCCTTCAGGGAAACAAGAGAGAGATGACTTCCTGTCATGAATATCCCGACTTATAACCATCCATTTAGTGACCGTTCCACTGAAAAAAAAGGGGACTGATGACCGTTTTTCACACTTACGACCGTTGCCACGTGATCAAAATCTAGACTCTTAGCAACTGGCTCGTATTTATGACAGTCTCGGCATCTTGGCGTCATAATTGAGACCTTCCCAGCCGTCTTCCGACAAGCAGCCTCAATGGAGGAAGCTAGATTCACTTAATGACTGCGTGACTCACTTAACAATGGCAGTGATTCGCTTAACAGCTGCAGGGGAGAAAACAGTGGCCAGGAAATTCTGAGAGTGGAAGTTGATGTAGATATACTGCGTTTCTCTGAAAATAAGACCCTGTCTTATATATATATATATATATATATATTTGCCACCAAAAAAAAAGCACCAGGTCTTATTTTGGGGGGATGTCATCCACTGACTTGTGCATGGCCTCCTTTTCGCTGTCAGAGGCCTTCAGGAACTTCTTCTATGGCCGCCAAGGCTTTCCTGAAGGCCTCTGCAGCCAATAACAGACCTCTGGATCGATCCAGAGCTTTGTTCTCCGCTCCAGAGGCCTTCAGGGAAAGCCTTGCCAGCCTTGCTGGCTGCAGAAGAAATGGGCCAACAAGGCAGGTGTTGGGGTGTGTGAGGCCTGGCTACAACTGCCCAAAGGTAAGTAGTAGGGCAGCTCTACCCACCCACTCATCCCTACTGTAGCTTAATTTTTACCCGTCCACTCTGGAGTGGGTGGGATCTCAATTAGGGCTTATTTTGGGGGGTAGGGCTTCTATTGGGCGCACGTATAAAAATCAAGCTAGGACTTATTTTCAGGGTAGATCATATTTTTTGGGGGGTAGGGTAGCAATGAACTCTTTGGCAAGGAAACTCCCATTTTCCCATCCAACGAGGAGAGCTAGAAACATTTTAATCTTTCATTTTTATCCTAGTCTGCTAAGGGCTGCATCTTTTCGGAAGCTCCCGCCCGATACATAAATGTAGGGTTGCCTTTTTTAAAAAAACAAAACAAAACTGATGATTTCAGGATTTATTTATTTATTTTGAAGGCACAGAGTTGGTTAAAAAAAAAGAGAAAGAGAGAAAAGAAAAAGGAGAAAAACAATGAACGAGGGGAAGGAGGAACACACAACACCCCAAAAGTGTGTGTGTTGTGGGGAAAATATGGTTTTGTTTTTTGTTTTATTCTTTGGACATTTCGGTATTTTAGATCTGCACCCCAAGTTCCTGTCTTACTTGCTAGGCTTCCGCAAACCTGTCACGAGGGTCACACCTTGGAGACAGGAGAAGGAAGGGAAGGAAGGAAATCAGAAAGTTCTCACCCCGGGGCCAAGTCTTGGAACGAAATACCTGAAAATAACAACAAGGCCCAATTCTTTCTTTTGAATTCCTCTCTCTCGCCCTATCCCAAAGGTTCCAGGTGAGCTAAAAACCGGGTTCAAAGCGTCCAATTAAGCAAAGCAAGAGGTCCTGCAAAATTATTAGGATAATTATCATTCCCCTTGCAGGTATCCAAACCTGCTCAGCTCTTCCTTCATACGATCCGTTCCGAAACGTCCGTCCTACTTTGGAAGCTCCAGAAAATACGATAATTTGTGAATGCGCGCTTGAGCCTGTTGGTTTTCTTGCAGACGTTTCGTGACCCAGCTAGAGAATATCATCGATGATGGAAGGGAGTGGGATTGGTGGGGTGGCGATGTGGAGGGGGGGGTGGAGGAAGAAGAGGAGGAGGAAGAAAAGGACTGTGGGGTGTTTGGTGCTCTTTTAAGCTCGGTTGTTTTCTTGTAGACATTTCATGACCCAACCAGAGAACATCATCAGTACCAGAAGGGAATGGGATTTGCAAGGATGAGGATGGGAGGAGGAGGAGGAGGAGGAAGGAGAAGGAGAAGGAGAAGGAGAAGGAGAAGGAGAAGGAGAAGAAGAAGAAGAAGAAGAAGAAGAAGAAGAAGAAGAAGAAGAAGAAG
>NW_020769468.1:521925-533646 GCF_900518735.1 Pseudonaja textilis
AGAAGAAGAAGAAGAAGAAGAAGAAGAAGAAGAAGAAGAAGAAGAAGTAGAAGAAGAAGAAGAAGAAGAAGAAGAAGAAGAAGAAAAGGACAGTGGGGTGTTTAGTGCTCTCTAAGTTCAGTTGTTTTCTTGCAGACGTTTCATGACCTAACTAGGGTACATCATCAGTGCTAGAAGGGAGTGGGGTCTGCGCTCTGTTCCCATACAAGTGGCTTGCCTTGTCAATATTGGTGAGAGCCTTTTATTCTTGGTGCTTCTTCAGTTAAACTGCTGTTTACTGCTTGATTCGCTTGTTCAGTTGGTATTGGTGTAAGGAACGCCCTTCTGGCACTGATGATGTTACCCAGTAGGGCCATGAAACATCTGCAAGGAAACAACCAAGCTCAGGGAGCACCAAAGACCCTACAGTCCTCCTCCCCGCCATCCCCACCCCCTACTAGCACTGATGATGTTACCCAGTAGGGTCATGAAACGTCTGCAAGGAAACAACCAAGCTCAGAGAGCACCAAGGACCCCGTAGTTCCACTCTGAGCTACAAATATTTTTATCTATCGATATTGCAGCGGCCCAAGCTGCGTAGTCTTTCATGAATCTTCTGCAACTCAGTTAAAAGTTTTCCTTATTTTGATCTTTTTTGCACTTCTCTCAACTTTTCAGTTTACCATCAATCCCACGTACTCCTGATTATTCTGATGAATTGGCCAAATCCAGCGTTTCTTGAGCTTTCCCGACTTTAAGATGCAAACTAGACTTCAACTCCCAAGATTTCCCCAATGAACCTCTGAACTTTTAGGGTCAAAGAGAAACACCTTGCTAGAGGTATTTCAATCTCACCAATAAATTCATGCAACCCCCTAAACTTGGTTAAGACTGGACCTTGATTTGATTTCTTAATTTTTATATATTTTGCTAGCTCTATACCCTTGCTTTGCTATGAAACTATGTGATCGGGCTTAATTTGGGGGGAAGAAAATTCTGCCTCTACCTACCAGCATCCATCGGCATTCATCTGGTTAGCGTCCTGTCAGTGTGTGAGAGAGTTGAGGGCTGTTTGGAAACTGAAACAGTGTTTGTTGTGTGGGCAAGGAGACAGCAAGGAGCCTGGGTGTGGCTTAGCTCAACTGTTCTGTACTAAAGCTGCTTGGTGCTCTGAAACTGAAACTCGTCTCTGCTTATATTTTGCATTTGGCAGAGATTTCTTTTTTTCAGGTGTGGAGGGGGAGTAGAACTCCTTAGCATCAGAGCGTGTTAATAATAATAATATAGGAAATACTCTAAATGCTCTGATGGTCATTTTGAAAAACCCTTTTTTGGAGAGCACCTAGAAGCCAAGAGGAACATATATGCCAAATTTCAAGTTTGTAGACTTCACGGTTATGGAGATTTTGTGATGATGCATGACGGGCATTTTGCTTTTATACATTTATATATATATATATATCTAAATTTATACTTTTTATTTAATCAACATAAGTGGTTATTAATTTCTTAATTTTTAGAGGAGGTAAGCTTGCATCATGCGTGAATGGAGGCCATTAGATTAATTTATAGGTTAGAACCGGAGGAGAGGGAGTAGAATAACACATTAAATAGAAATTCCCAACCCTGAATAAACTCTGTGAATTATTATATGCCTTGGTAGGGAAACTTCAGTCCATTTGAATATGCTTATTAAAACATAACACTACTAAATATTCATACCAAGGCAGTAATACATTCAAATGTGTTGGAATTCCTTTTTCGTAATACCCTAGGATGACAATTAAAGTTGCTGTTATTGTTGTTCTTATCATTCAAAATGGCTTATTAAAATAAGTGGGTGGTTTGTTAAATTAGCTATAATTGGACAGAAACCTCTGGAGTCTTTCTTTAGATCGGGGGGGGGGTTAACCTCAGCAAATTTAAGATGTGTGGACTTCAACTCCCAGAATTCCCTAGCCGGCTTTGCTATTCAGCCATGATGGTCCTTAAAAAGCCCCCCCACCCCACCCCCCCAAATCTGTCATCCTATAGATTAGAATACAACAGAGGTCTCCAACCTTGGCCCCTTTAAGACTTGTGGATTTCAATTCCCAGAATTCCTCAGCCGGCCATGCTGGCTGGGGAATTCTGGGAGTTGAAGTCCACAAGTTTCAAAGTTGCCAAGTTTGGAGATCCTCGGAATAGAATAACAGAATTGGAAGGGACCTTGGAGGTCTTCTAGTCCAACCCCCTGCTTAGGCAGGAAACCCTACACTCAACTTTGATTTAATGACCGTTCAAAGTTACAACGGCACTGAAAAAAAAGTCATGTGTCTATTTTTCCACACTTACTACTGTTGTAGCATCCAGGTGGCCATATCATCAATATTCAGATGTTTGGCCATTGACTCATATTTATGAAGGTTGCAGTGTCCTGGGGGTCACGTGGTCTCCTTTTGCGACCTTCTGACCAGCAGAGTCAATGGGGAAGCTGGATTCACTTAACGACTGTGTCACTCACTGACCAGCTGCGGTGATTCACTTAACGGCGGGCCCCCAGAATGGTGGTAAAATGGGACAAAACACTTTACTTTACACATTTCTCCCTTAGCCTCAATCATTTCAGAGTTCCATTGCATGGTTGTAGGTTGAGGACTACCCGTGGTCACATCTGCTAGAACCGTGATGGAGAACCGATGACACGTGTGCCACAGGTGGCACGCAGAGCCATTTGTGTGGGCATGCGAGCCCCAGGCAAACTTACTTCACTGCGCATGCGTGCACCTCCCAGCTCATTTTCATCCCATTTGAGGCCTTTTTCGGCCTCTCGGAGGCTTGAGGGAAGCCTCTGCAGCCTTTGCAGGCCAAAAAATAGGGCTGGTTCATCCCTTCCTGTATTTCCAGAAATACCGGAAGTCACAAAACGGGCCCATTTTTCGGCCTGCAAAGGCTGCAGAGTCCTCCCTCAAACCTCTGTGGAAGGCCGAGAAAGGCCTCAAACCAGCTGAAAATCAGCTGGGAGGCGCAGTGCCTTCCATGCGCAGGGGGCGTGGGGTGGGTGCGCATTGCCTTCTGGGTGCTGGCACGTGAGTCCAAAAAGGTTAGCCACCACCGTGCTAAAGTATATATTTCTCTAGGGAAGCAAACACGTGGGATTTGCTCATCTGCTATCTCCAGAAATTCCACCCCCGCTGCCTCCATCCTTGTTTGAACAGAATAAAAATGAGACTGAATTCCAGAACGAGAAGTCATAAACTCCTTTTTTCTTCCCCCTTCAAAGCATTGCGGTTAATAAGTGACTCGGGTTTAAAACTTGCTTTTTTTCCTCCTGACCTTCATTAAGCCTGTTTGCTCCAAGCTATTCCTGCTTACTCGCAGGGTGTATGAGACTTCTTGCGTTACAATGAGTTGAGCAACCTTAGAAGATATGAGCACAAAACAACTCACGGCTTACTTTAACCGAGGGTTTTTCAACCCATCTGGGGAGGGCTGGCATAAATGGCAGGATGGAGCTTCCTTTTACAGGCGCAGTCTATCCCTGAATTGCCGATGCTAGGAGATGAGGACCAGAGACGTAGCCCTGGAGTTACTGCCATAGTTAGGCCCAACATGGATGCTGCTGAGGGAAACGTGTGTTAAATGAGCTTCGCACCATTTTTTACAACCGTTCTTGCCACGGTTGTTAAGTGGATTGCTGTCATTGATGTGAATAACCTAGTTGTTAAGTGAAGCAACAGGCGTTGGTAAGTGAATAACCTGGTTGTTAAGTGAATCTGGCTTCCCCATTGACTTGGCTCGTCAGAAAGTCGCAAAAAGGGATCACAGGGACACCGCAACCGTCGTACATATGAGCCAGTTGCCAAGTGTCCAAATTTGGACCAGGTGACCATGGGGAGGCGGCAATGGTCGTAAGTGTTAAAAAAACGGTCCTAACCTAAGCCACTTTTTCCAGTGCCATCGTAAACTCGGTCACTAAACGAACCAAGGTCTACCTGTACTTTTAAGACTGCAGCGTCAGAGCCTTGCATGGAGTTGAGAATTGCAGCGTTGTACGCATACTCACACCCACGCTGGTGCTTCTCGGATAATCCTAATTATAGGGTGCAGATAGAAACAGGCCACTCTGGCAAACAAGCCAAGTGACTACATAAAGACAACACTTTCTCTACATCACAGCCCAGGTGGCTTCTCAAAGAGGGAGCCAAAAACTCTAAAGCAAAAAGGAGGAATAATAATAATAATAATAATAATAATAATAATAATAATAATAATAATAGAGAAGAAAAGGGTTTGGTTCATTGACATTGCAATACTTGGTGATGATGAATTGCAGACCCACAGCAAGAAAAAAAATCACAAAGTATCGGGATTTACAAATTGAAGTTGAGCGACTTTGGTAAAAGAAATCGTGTGTTACCCCAATTGTGATTGGAACCCTAGAATAATACCCTCATTCTACAAAATACCACCCTACTTGGAACAGCTTATATCCTCCGACGCTACCTGAACAGTTCCTAGGTCCTTGGTTAGGACTTGAGCTGTTGAGCTACCAACCAGCCCCAAAAGCTGTGAATCTCACGAAAGATTCAATAATAATCATAATCATAATCATCATCATAATAATCATAATCATAATCATTATTCAATAATAATAATAATAATAATAATAATAATAATAATAATAATAATAATAATAATAAATCTCTAATTCTTTCCCACCACTTTCCAAATGTTTGAAACCTTACAACAACTCGAACGTTGAAAAATAGCAAAATCAAAAGAGAGAGAGAGAGAGAGAGAGAGAGAAAGAAAAGCCAAAATCTCATGTTTCTCAAAGCAAGCCTTTCCTGTGAGGTCAAACGGCCGGCACACCTAATTCAAGAATTCTTCAAACTTTTAAGCATTGCCCAAGTAATGTCCTCCCTCCTTCGGTTCACGTGTTTCAACTTTCTGTTTTCAAAAAATCACAACTCGCTGGCTTCCTGGCAAAGGCATTTGGCAGACTGATTGGTTTTTCCCGGCCAATTTCCCTCAAGGTGAAGATAGTGGTATATCATGAGTTACATAAATATGAATATTAGAGAAGAGAAGGAGAGAAAAAAGGTTGAGAGGGAGAGGAGAGGAAGAGAAAAGGAAAGGAGAAGAGAAGAGAAGAACGATGGGGGGGGAGGAAAGGAGAAGAAAAGGAAAGGGGGGAGAAAAAGAGGAGAGGAGAAGGAACAAAAAAGAAGATGAGAAAAGAGGAGAAGAAAAGAGAAAATCGATGACAGAGAGAGAGAGAAATGTGACGTAAGGAAAGGAAGAGAGAAGAGAAGAGAAGAGAAGAGAAAAAGGATGTGAGAGAGAGAGGAGAAGAAAAGGAAAGGGGGAAAAAGAAAAAAAGGAGAAGAGAGGAGGAGAGAAAAAGAAGGTGAGAAAAGAGGAGAGGAGAAGAGAAAAGGAAAGAAAAAAGAAAAGAAAAAGAAAAGAAAAGAGGAGAAGAGAAGAGAAGCAAAACAGAAAAGTGACAAAGAGGAAAGGTCGAGAAGAGAGAAAAGGACCAAAGAAAAGGAAGAAGGAAGATCAGAAGAGAGAAGGAAGGGGAAAAAAAGAAGAAAAGAGAAGAAGTAAGGGAGAAGAGAAGACCAAAGAAAGCAAGATAGAAAAGAGAGAAGAAAAAAATTTGGAAAATTAGATC
This sequence comes from Pseudonaja textilis, assembly GCF_900518735.1. The sequence goes on from NW_020769468.1 coordinate 527,564, forward strand.
AAACAGAGTTGGAAGGGACCTTGTAGGCCATCTAGTCCAACCCCACCTCCCCGGCTGGAGACCCTACACCAGAAAAGAGAAAGGAAAGGGTGGGGGAAACCACGGATGCCCCTTATTGTCCCAGCATGAAAATCCGGAAGAAAGAAGGGGCAGCTTCTTCCAACCCCACCCCCCCTTTTTTTCCTCCAGCCACCCCAGAACCAAACAATCTGCAAACACTTTTTTGCTTCCGAAATGATCGACAGCCTCTCCCCAGCCTCATCCTCGGCCAGTACCCCAAACCGTCCAGTCCCCCAAACATTTCAGTCTTGCAAAAATTCTCCAAGACCCTCCTCCTTTCCTCCCTCCCTCCCTCCTTCTCCCCCCTGCCCTTCCCCACACTGCCCCATTTTCCCCTGTTCATGGACGGATTCATCCTTGGGGAATTTTCCCCCACTCCCTTCAACACCCCTACGACCTTCCCCATTCCACGCTCCTAACCAGGAGTAAAACAAAACCTCAGCCAAAAACCTCAGCTGTGAAACCAGAAGCTAAGCTCTCTCTATCTGTTGAATATCTGCTTGCCTGCTAGCCAGATTGCTGTCAAAATCCCATGGCTGGAAAAACCTCAAAAGTTTTACGCAAGAAAAAGTAGAATTGCTCCACGGGAATGTTGCTTGTTCTTTAGAAGTTTGAGGTCCAGTAAAAATGTATCAGGGGGAGGTTGATCTCGAAAACAGGGGTGGGTGGGCAGGTTGAACCCCAAAATAAAGGCATTCTTTTTACCTGGTTTGCAAAGAAGCCGAGATCGGCAGAGCAGGAACCAGCCAGCTGCGCCTTCCTTCTTTCCCAGCTATAACCGTTTTGCTCCTCTGCAGGCGGGTATTAAATTTACCAGCTGACCTGGAGGCTCAGGTAACACAGGTTGCACAACTTCCTGTTTACCTGGGCAATTCTCTTTCCTGTGCAATTTTTTTTTTTTTTTTGCACACCAGACAGACTCGGTGCAAAGTTGAGCTGCCCGTGTCTCAGATCTGAATGGAAAGAGGATGCCCTCTTTGGATCCCTCTTGGGTGCAAAATATGCACACGCACGCACCAAAACATAAACCCAAATACATGCAAACAAACATGGGCCCTTGGTGTTCTCTGAGCTTGACTGGGGTGGTGGTTATTATTATTATTATTATTGCAGATGTTTCATGATCCAACTAGGGAACATCATCAGTGCTAGAAGAGAGTGAGGTTTGTGGGATGGAGGAGGAGGAAGAGGAGGAAGAGGAGGAGGACAAAGCAAGAAGCTGGACTCTCCATCTGTTGAATTTCTGCCTGCCTGTCTGCCAGATTGCTGCCAAAGGCCCATCCTGGGAGGCTAGAGAGTTTTAATCAAGAAATAGTAGAGTTATTCGGCCTGCTTTTTGGGGGGGTCCCTCTCTTCAGGTTTGAGACCCAGCAGAAATGTATAGCGGGGGGGACTGATCCCAGAAATGGGGGGGGGAGTTTGAACCCCAAAGCAGGGGCACTTTTCATCTGGTTTGCAAAGAAGCTGAGATCATGGTGGAATCCTGCATCCCATGTTGATCGCCATGTTACGAAAAATTTCTTCTTACTTTCTCGTTGCTTCTCTGCTTGATGAGTTTCCATCCGTTGCTTCTTGTCCTGCCTTCTCTGGTGCTTTGGAAAATAGCTTGACTCCCTCTTCTTTGGGGCAGCCCCTGAGATATTGGAAGACTGCTATCCTGTCTCCCCTAGTACCTTCTTTGCATTAAACTACTGTAGACATACCCAATTCCTGAAATCGTTTTTTTGTATGTTTTAGCCTCCAGTCCCCAAATCATCTTCGTTGCTCTTCTCTGCACTCTTTCTAGAGTCTCAACCTGTTTTTTTTTTACACTGTGGCAACCCCAACTGAATGCATGATTCCAAGTGTGGTCTTACCAAGGCTAGAAAATAGAGTCAGAAATTAAAGGATATTATTGTATGAATAACGATATACTAAAATTGACTATTTTTGAATAAGCTTTAATATGAATAGAATTTAGTAAGATTTGGAAGTTGCCTTTAAGGATAGTTTGAAATCGAAATAAACCCTTCATGACAATATAATAACGATATAAGATGATCTATAATGTTGATTATAATATAAAATGAATGTAAACTCAATAAGAAATTGTATGCACAAGATATATGTACCCAACCTACATACTGTACAATTGAAAGATGGTTGCATTTGTTGTTTTTGTTATAAAAATAAAATATAATAATAAAAAATCTCTTTCTTTGACTTCGAAGGACCCTCGTATAAGTTCCACCTTCCTCTTGGATTGTCTCCTATCCCTCCCGCCCCTATTGCCTCTGCACCCCCATCCTTCCTGCTGGATTCTTTGCACAAAAGACCTATTTTATGCCAGTCTGCCAAGCAGGGTGTCCTGGCAGTAGGTGCCAAGGAAGATCTGGCGCCAGGCCAGGGACGCCAGAACAAGGAATGGCTTGCATCCCTGCTGGAACTTCCAAGTGGATTATTGCAGCTGGCCAGAAATGGGTTTTTTTTTTTTTCTGCAACTGGAGACATACACCCCCTTGCAAAATACTCACACCCATGCCAACTCAGGCCAGGTGGATTTTCTGGTTGAAAAGCACCATTCAGAGCTCAACTAAGCACCAGACGATAAATACTGAATCTCAATAGCACCCCCCCTCTACACCCCCGGCCCTTCGCCCCTCGCCAGCAGCTGTTCTGGGGTGTGTGTGTGTGAGTGAGACACAAATTGAGATATAGAGGAATTAATTTGCACATTCCTGAACACAAGTTTCAGACCGGGGTTGTGCAACCACTCACTATTTAGGACTTATGACAATTCCCTAGATTTCCCCAGACCATTTTTCGTTGTTATGTTTTGTTGTTAATTCAAAACTTTAAAATTTATTCTCATCCTTTATTTTTTTTTTGAATTGTGTTTAAATTAAGATTATCCTAATGTAATACATGTCGGACTGTTTGCGGTGTGACTACTGACAACCAGGAGTAAAACTCAGCACAGAGAGGCTTAGACATTTAACAGTGGTTATATACAAGACATATACAGAAATATACGTGGTAGGCAAATACCGGACAAGCAAGCAATCTTCTTAACTCTACACCAAAGGTCTTCAAACTTGGCAAGTTTAAGACTGGTGGACTTCAACTCCCAGAATTTCTGAGCTAACATGACCGGAGGAGGAATTCTGGGAGTTGAAGTCCACAAGTCTTAAAGTTGTCAAGTTTGAAGACCTCTGCTCTGCACTGAGAACTCTGCAATGGATATAGGACACAAGGAAAGAGAAATACACTCTCTAATGGCTGCCTTATATGAACACCTCTTAAAGTGGTAAAAAACTTCTGTGGACCCACCCTTAGTCTTAAAGAAGCAATACCAATGCTGATACATCTTCATTGCATCAGCCTTACACTGCTTCAGCTTTACAACTGGTCAGCTCTTAAATCTCAATACCTTAACAATACAGATACTCCTTGATTTATAACCATTCATTGAGTGACCTTTCAAAGCACAAAAAAGCGACTTATGACCATTTTTCACACTTACGACTGTGGCAGCATCCCCACGGCCATGGGGGTCAAAGTTTGAACACTTGGCAACTGCCTCATATCTATGACGGTTGCAGCTCCCCATGGTCACATGATCCCCTTTTGGCACCTTCTGACAGACACCATCGATGGGGAAACCAGATTCACTTAACGACCATGTTACTAACTGCAGTGATTCACTTCACCATTGTGGCATGAAAGGTCGTAAAATCGGGCAAAAATCACTTAACAACCGTCTTCCTGAGGAAAGGACATGTTTGGCTGGGTTGTAATTCGAGGACTACTTAGAGTTGAATAACCTGCAAGTGAGTATCAAAGTGAAATTCACCAACATGCTTCATAGAACCTAAAATCTGGGTCTGGAAGGGATCTTGGAGGTCATCTAGTCCAACCCTCATCTCAAGCAGGAGATCCTTACAGAATTACAGAATAACGGAGTTAGAAGGGACCTCAGAAGTGTTCTAGTCCAGGGGTCACCAACCTTTCGGACCTCAGGGACCAAATCGAGCACGCCACTCGCTGAAGCGCCTGGAATCCCCGTGACAGGATGGGGTCGGTCCTTCAGGCCCTTAGCTTGGCCACTTGTTTATTCAACCTTTAACACTCAAAGAACCATTTGGACCCGTTTCTCACGGAAAACAAAACATCTCTCATCTTTCTCTTTCTCTCTCTTTCTGTATCTCTGTATCTCTCTCTCTGTGTGTATATTTCTGTATCTCTCTCTGTGTGTATCTCTCTTTCTCTGTATCTCTCTCTCTCTATATATATATATATCTTTATATATATATATATTTCTTTCTCTCTCTCTGTATCTCTCTCTCTGTATCTTTCTCTCTTTTTCTTTATCTGTAACTCTCTCTTTCTCTATATCTTCCCCCCCCTCTCTGTATTTCTCTCTGTCTCTCTCCATGTATCTCTGTCTCTCTCTCTCTCTGTATTTCTGTCTCTCTCTCTCTCTGTATTTCTCTCTCTCTCTCTTAACTCTACACTCTCTCTCTCTATCTTTCTCTGTCTCTGTATCTCTCTCTCTCTCTCTCTCTCTCTGTATCTTTCTATTTCTCTCTGTATCTCTCTCTGTATATATCTCCATATCTTTCTCTCTCTCTGTATCTTTCTCTCTGTGTCTCTCTCTCTCTGTGTATCTTTCTCTCTCTCTCTCTCTCTTTGTATCTCTTTCTCTCTCTTTCTCTTTCTCTTTCTCTCTCTCTCGGTATCTCTCTCTCTCTCTATCTATCTATCTATTGAGAGACTAGAAGATACGATATGTATGTATGTATGTATGTATGTATGTATGTATGTATATGCATGAAAGAATGAGAATCAGAATAGAGCTGGAAGGGACCCAGGCAGGAGACCCTCTACCACATCAGACAAAATGGCTGCCCAGTCTCTTCTTGAAAACCTCCGTTGGTGGGGCACCCACAACTTCAGGGAAAAAAGCGTTTTCCCACTGATTACAGACAGTTCTCGTCATTGAATTATTGTTTGATATCCCAGAATTATTAACTTTGGCGACCCTAAAGGAGCAAAGGTTGCACTTCCCAGAAACAGGAGCGAAGAGGGAAGATTCTCGTCACGAAATCCCCTTGTTTTGAAATGCTTTTATTAGCTGAGAGAACAACGTCAGAAAAATCTTATTGCCATCGGGAGGGGCAGGGAGCCCCACAGAAAATAATTTGGTATTTTTCTGAACTGGTTGCAATTTCCTGCTGTGCACGGATACGAAGTATTCACTGACCGGTGCAGTAAAAATAAGACAAATAACTGCCTGAATCAAAGCCCTCACCACCACCTTGTCAAAAGCCTGCTTGGATGGTCACAAATGCGAATCACACCATCCTAGGGCAGTGCAATGGTCATAAATACAGGCCAGTTGCTAAGGAGCCAAATTTTGATCACGTGAGCATGAGGATGCTGCAACGGGCATAAGTGCGAGGACCAGTCGTAAATGTGAGGACCAGTCACAAATGTGAGGACCGGGCATAAGTTACTTTTTTCAGTCCTCCGAATAGTCTCTAGGTGTAGGGAAATGAAGCCCAGCTAGTCCTCGGCTCACGACCACAACGGAGTCCAACATTTCGGTCACTAAGTGAGACGTTTGTCCAAAGTGAGTCGTGCAACCTGTCTTGTCGCTGTGGTCGAAGTGAAAGACCGCAGTTGTGAAATGAGTAACACGGTCATTAAGGATGCTGCAATGGCTGTAAGTACGAGGAACGGTCGTAAGGGTGAAGAACGGTCGTAAGGGCGAGGACCAGTTGTAAATCAACCTTTTTTTCCCAGCACTTGGAATAGTCCCAATGTGTAGTGAAATGAAGTAGGATTGTGTCCAACCGGATACTCTGAAACACCCCAAAACAACAGCCAAAGTTTATTTCGGAAGGGAAAAAATATCTGAATTTCAGCTATCTTCTATTTTCTATCTCTATATCTATCACTATTCTATTCTACTCTATTTTGTATCTATCTATCTATCTATCTATCTATCTATCTATCTATCTATCTATCTATCTATCTATCTA
>NW_020769468.1:621720-640839 GCF_900518735.1 Pseudonaja textilis
GGGACTAGAACTCACCGTCTCCTGGCGATTGGCCCAAAGTCACCCAGCTGGCTTTCATGCCTAAGGCAGGACTAGAACTCACCGTCTCCTGGCGATTGGCCCAAAGTCACTGTTGGAAGAAATATCCACCTGGTTCAGTTACAAACCGAGAGAAAGGCGCTGGAGACAAAATGGAGGCTGGAGGCTGATTGGAAAGAGGGTTTAATGATGAAGCATGAACCACACGGGTGGTTCTGGGCAGCTGACCCCCACGGAATTGCGAACAGGGGCTGGGGTTTGTACTTCCTCTTGGGCCTTGCCCTTGGACTTCCTGTTCCTGTTACAAGAACGTGTATTCTATTGGCTGTTGTCAGATTCCCATGGGGCTATGGAGGGGTTATGTAGGGGTCATAGATGGCTCTACAGGCAAAGTACAAATCCTAGGTGTTTGTCTGAGCTAAGCTTGGTTGAAGTTTGGAGGGTGATGCGACGTCCTTAGGAGATCGTGCAATGCAGTGAGGGTAGTGGGCTAATCCTATTTTGTCTCGAAGGATCGTGTCCTGTTCTGGAGCTGAAAGTCTTTTGTTTTGTAGATAGGCTGGCCCAGTCTATCTTAATCGTCCCAAAATATCTGCTCGTCGGCAGGAAGTCGGGGAGCTTCTGAGCTTCGGTTTCCTTTAAGATTTTTCTATTTCTCTTTTAGGGGAAATGTTTTATCCTGCCGTCTTTTTTTTAATATACCGCAAAACACTTCATTCTTCTAGGAGTGGGGTGGCTTCCCACAGTCACCCAACTACCTTTCATGCCTAAGAGGGAGACTAGAACTCACCGTCTCCTGGCGATCGGCCCAAGGTCACCCAGCCAGCTTTCCTGTTTCAAGCGGGACTAGAACTCACTGTCTTCTACTTTCTGGTCTAACGCTAAACACAGTCCAATCTGGCTGTTTGTATATCTAAGCACAACTTCATCTCCTCTCCCTTTTCCTCCCTCTTCCTCCCTCCCTCCCTCTCTCTGTCCACCTTCCATCTATCCTATCCCTGTCCCATCCCGTCATAGGAAGGAAGGAAGGAAGGAAGGAAGGGAGGGAGGGAGGGAGGGAGGGAGGAAGGGAGGGAGGGAGGGGTGGAAGGAAGATGGAAAGGAGGGAAAGCAGGCAGGCAGGAAGAAAGGAAGGAAGGAAGGAAGGAAGGGCAAAGGAAGGAAGGAAGGAAGGAAGGAAGGGAAAACAGGCAGGAGTGGAGGGGTGGAAGGAAGGAGGAAAGGATGGAAAGCAGGCAGGCAGGAAGGAAGGAAGGGCAGAGGGAGGTAGAAAGAAGGAAGGAAGGAAGGAAGGAAGGAAGGAAGAAAGGAAGGAAGGGCAGAGGGAGGTAGAAAGAAGGAAGGAAGGAAGGAAGGAAGGAAGGAAGGAAAGAAGGAAAGAAGGAAGGAAGGGAAAACAGGCAGGAATGGAGGGGTGGAAGGAAGGAGGAAAGGATGGAAAGCAGGCAGGAAGGAAGGAAGGAAGGAAGGGCAGAGGGAGGTGGAAGGAAGGAAAGAAGGAAGGAAGGAAGGAAGGAAGGAAGGGCAGAGGGAGATAGAAGGAAGGAAAGAAGGAAGGAAGGGAAAACAGGCAGGAATGGAGGGGTGGAAGGAAGGAGGAAAGGATGGAAAGCAGGCAGGAAGAAAGGAAGGAAGGAAGGGCAGAGGGAGGTAGAAGGAAGGAAGGAAGGAAGGAAGGAAGGAAGGAAGGAAGGAAGGAAGGAAGGAAGTAGAGGGAGGGTCGGAAGTTAACCTTGGAGTTAACCTATGCTGATATGGGTGCTGGTTATTGGTGGGGAGGGGCTGGTTGACTACCGGACATTTTCCATGTGCTGCTCTCTCCCACAGGGTACATCCCAGCCTGCCTCCCATCCTCAGGTCACAAGAATGAGAAGAAGAAAGCCCACCGCCGGGGGGCCTCTCCTGACCCCCTTTACACCCCAATCCAGGAGGACTACAGCGACCCTGAGAGCCCCCAATCCAGCCTCTCGTCCCACTACTTCCAGGGCGAGGCAGCCGTCACCGAGAGCTACTCCATGGACGCCTTCTTCATCATCGACGGGCGGTCCCGCCGGCGGGCCGAGGGTCCTCGTCGCGGCGCCCACCGCCACGCCTGCACCGAATGCGGCAAGACCTACGCCACCTCCTCGAACCTCAGCCGGCACAAGCAGACGCACCGCAGTCTGGACAGCAAGCTGGCGCGCAAGTGCCCGACCTGTAGCAAGGCCTACGTCTCCATGCCGGCGTTGGCCATGCACCTGCTGACGCACAACCTCAAACACAAGTGCGCCGTGTGCGGTAAGGCCTTCAGCCGTCCGTGGCTGCTGCAGGGACATATGCGCTCGCACACCGGGGAGAAGCCCTTTGGCTGTTCGCACTGCGGGAAGGCCTTTGCCGACCGCTCCAACCTGCGGGCGCACATGCAAACCCACTCGGCGCTCAAGCATTACCGTTGCAAGCAATGCCACAAGACTTTCGCTCTCAAATCCTACCTCCACAAACACTATGAATCGGCCTGCTTCAAAGGGCCAGAACACGCCTGCCCAGCAGAGAACTGACTCCCCACTCCTCCGTTAGGGACAGGGAGGGGGTCCCATGCCTGCAGCCTCCTCCGGTCGTCCTGGGGAGGATTCCTACGTCTCACATACACACACAAAAGGAACCTCGCTGGAGCCGGGAGGATCCACGGGAAGAATCGCAGGACACCACGTTTATGGGGAACGGTGTCTTCCAACCTCAGCGAAACTCTCTTCCTACAACTCCCTGGCTGGGTTCACACAACAGGCACAACCCAACGAAGTCACGGCGGTCGATACACCTTCCCAACGTGCTAAGTTTGGTCCGTAACTTAGCTTTGCTCAGGTCCCGTACACTTGTAGGTGAAGCCCTCCGGAGGGCGATCTGTCTCCAAACCTTCGATTCATTCATGCGTTGGAAGAACTGTTTGCAAACCTCGACGACAAATGGCTTCAAACCCCTGGCTTAAGCATGTGGCGTGCATGCTTATCTGTGGCTGGATTTGCACGACACACCAGAACCAGGCTGCAGTGGGGTTTCCCGGTCCTGCAAACGCTGACACATCGTACCCGCGGCACAGAGGTGGCATTCAGCCGGTTCTGAGCAGTTTTGGAGAACCGGTAGCGGACATTTTGAGTAGTTCGGAGAACCGGCAAACGCCACCTCTGACTGGAGATTTTACAATATCCTTCCCCTGCTACGCCCACCAAGCCACGCCCACCAAACCAGTAGTAAAAACAAAAAATTGAATCCCACCACCGCCGTGGCAACCTTCCGATTCGCTCACTCACTGAGTAGAGAGAACGTGTACGGAGGAATGAATGAATGAACGAAGGCTGAAAGAATGAAGACGTTGATTTGTACCTGGATGAAGTTTGAGGCTGCCCCCCCCCCGGTCCAATCCAGAGTTACCCCCTGCCCTGCTGCCTCAACCAGGTGCGTGAAGCCATAAATAAAGGGGTTGGTTTGGGCCCAGCGTATTGTGTGAACGCAGGAACGGCGCCGGGTCAATCCGACGTAGGATTTGACACGTTGTGTGAATCCAGCTAGGAGGAGTTTTGGGGGAAGAGAGCCAAAACGGACCACAAAGCCCATCTGCTTTCTGACTTCCTTTGTCCCCGTCCTTCAACTCAACAAAAGCAATAAAACACCCAGCAAGGTCTTCCCAAGGGACCCTTCCTCTTCCTCATTTGATCCCTGCTTGCCTTCGTACCCTACGGGAAACTTCAGACTCCTTTGGACACTATTATGGGTGACGCGCCACTCTTTGGGGACACTGTGGTCATATTTATTCCTTAATTTATTTATTCCTGTTATTTATTTCAATGCTGCTCCTTCTTCTGCCTTTTTTGGGGCGGTGGGAGAAGACGATCGGTCAGCGAAGGAAACTTTCTGAGGACGGAACGAAAGCTAGTGTTTGTTTGTTTTTCCGTTTTCGTAGAGGTAGCTGTTCAACGGATGAAGCCACGGCGGTTACCTGGTGGTGAAGACTAGGAAGGCTCTACCACGAGGTTTCTCAACCTCTGTCCCTTTAAGGGCGGTTGGACTTCAACTCCCAGAATTTCCCAAGCCAGCCATGTTGGCTGGGGAATTCTGGGAGTTGAAGTCCACCCGTCTCAAAAGAGGCAAAGCTTTGACAAAGACTGGATGACATTACAGCACAAGCTCCGCTGTAAAGTTTGGGGAACCTTGGTGGAACAAGGGTCTGGGAACGCAACGTGTGAATGTGTGGGCTCCAGTGTGCCGGTATGTATTTTAAAAAAAAGAAAAAGAAAAACAGCGGCTTTTCTGGATTCGAACCAGGGTTAGCAAAACTTGGGAAGCTCTAAGATGGCGTAAGAGGTGTCACAATCCGAGCTTGGGAGTCAAAAAATGTCTCCATGACATCTACAGTTATGGACAACCTGTTTTTTTTTTTTTAAGGGTTGGGCTTTAATAGCTGCCATCTTGACTTTTTTGACTGAGTTCCCCTGGAAGCTCTTGCCAATAGCTCTGTCGAATGGTTCTTCTAATGTTTCTCAAATTTGGCAACTTTTAAGAAGTGTGGCCTTCAACTCCCAGAATTCCCCAGCCAGCATGGCTGGCTGGGGAATTCTGGGAATTGAAGTCCACCTATCTGAAAGTCGTTAAGAATGAGAAATATGGATTGACGGGGTGCCAGTTAGGAAAATGGTGGACTACCATAGACAGGGACGATGCCAACCCTGGAGGACCGCACACCTGAACCCTGGAGTAACAAAAACACACCATCTCGGATCTAGACGATTGTAGACAATTCTTGACCCCCAAATTCTCCTTTGACTGTTGAGATCCTCCTGGTAGTTTTCTCGGCTGCCATTGCAGAAGAGATTGGCTGTGGCTTCTCCTGGTGGTCTCCCATCCTGGTGAATCTGACAAGGGCCAGCTTACATTTTTCAAACAATCGCAACAGCACAAAAATTAAAGTCTCATTGAAATCAAGCTGGACCCCACTCAGGATCATGTGGGTTTCTGGGTGACAAATTTTGATTTCTACAACCCAGACATTTCCTTTTGATTTCCCTGTGGTTTCCTTTCCATTTCCTCCTCTTGCTTCTCCAATCCAGGTAGTCCTCAGCTACCGACAACATTTGACCCACGAAATTAAGGTTGCTAAGTGAGACATTTGTTAAGTGAGCTTTGCTTCACTTTACAACCTTTCTTATCGCCGTTGTTAAGTGAATCACTGCCATTGTTAAGTCAATAATACAGTTTTTAAGTGAATCTGGCTTCCCCGTTGACTTTGCTGGTCCGACGGTCGCAAAAGCAAATCACATGACCCTGGGACACGGCAACCGTCATAAATAGGAGTCGGTTGCCAAGCTGCTGAATTTTTCTTCACCTAACCATGGGGATGCTGCAACGGTCATAAGTGTGAGAAATGGTATCAGTCTCTTTTTTTCAGTGCCGTGGCAAATTTTGAACGTCACTAAACGAACGGTTGTAAGTCGAGGACTGCTTGTAACTGTGGCCATAAGTCGAGGCCAGTGGTATGACTGGAATAATTTAACAACCGGTTCTCTGGCTGAGTAGGCGTGGCCGATTGGTCACGTGACTGGGCGGGTGACATCAGTCATCACGTCCAGCTCCGCCTCCTGGCCACTCTCACCTCAATGGCAGAGATAGGATTCAGGCGGGTGGGGCTAATCCCGCCCCTGATGGCCCCGCCTGTTTTTCAGCCTGTTTTGGGGGGGCCATTTTCTGGACCGTTTTCAGGCTGTTTTCTGGGCCATTTTTAGGCTGTTTGGGGGGACATTTTCAGGCCATTTCCGGGCCGTTTTCAGGCCATTTGGGGCCATTTTCTGGGCTGTTTTCAGGCCATTTTCTGGGCCATTTTTGGCCTGCTTTGGAGGCCATTTTCAGGCTGTTTTCTGGGCCTTTTCCCTGGCTGTTTTCAGGCCATTTTCTGGGCCACTCTTAGGCTGTTTTGGGGGGCATTTTCAGGCCATTTCCAGGCTATTTTTGTGCCATTTTCTGGGCTGTTTTCAGGCCATTTTTGGCCTGCTTTGGAGGCTGTTTTCAGGCTGTTTTCTGGGCCTTTTCCCAGGCTGTTTTCAGACCATTTTCTGGGCCATTTTCAGGCTGTTTTCTGGGCCATTTGCAGGCTGTTTTTTGGTCATTTTAGCCTGTTTTGGGGGCCATTTTCTGGGCCGTTTTCCAACCATTTTTCAGCCATTTTCTGGGCTGTTTTCAGGCCATTTTCTGGGGCATTTTTGGCCTGTTTTGGGGGGCATTTTCAGGCTGTTTTTTGGGCCCAAAAACAGCCCAAATATGACCGTAAACAGCCAAAAAGAATCCAAAAAACAAGCTGAAAATAGCCTGAAAATGGGCCAATAATGGCCCAAATATGCCCAAAAATGGCCTGAAAAATGGCCTGGAAAAAAAACAGCCTCAAAATGGGCCCCCAAACAGTCAAAAATGGCCTAAAATGCATCCAGAAAGGCCCCAAAATGGCCAAAAAACCAGAGGGGGAAAGCCAGCCAGTGGTGGGATTTCCCGGTTCCCCAAACTGCACAGAATCTTAACTACCGGTTCACCCAAACTGGTGTGAACTGGCAGCATCTCACCTCTGGTCGAGGTCTGCCTGTAATTATGGTCATAAGTCGAGGACGGACTGTAGTGAAACTTTAGCACCTCAGCTCCTAGAGTCAGCCTTTAAGCTCTTCTTATGAGTGATTAAAAGAAAAATGAGTTCTTTCTAAAATTAAATATATATGTCAGGATTCCAGCAGTTACCCCACATTTAAATCATGAGTCTCGAGCCAAACTTCCAAAACTTCAAAATGATTTATTGGGAGTTAACATATCCAGCACTGTAGCTGACTCTGAGACACATCATTTATGGTCACCCTTGGCCCTAGTTTCCCCACCACCTTTTTGGGTCCATATTGTCCAATGGGACACCTCCATAGCCAAGAGTCTTCAATCATGCTCTCCAGTTAGAATTTTGCGCGCAGAAACTTCCGTCACCTTGTTACTATCTTTGAAAACATTTATGGAATGCACTTTCGGTTTCCAAGGTGCTGCACTGCTCCTCCCTCCCTTTCTGTTGGCAACTCTAAAAAGACCATAGAAATATTTTATGGGTTGACAATATATACACTGGTCATCGTCCACCTTTTTCCTTCTGGCAAATTCTCTTAGTAAATCTGAGCACCCCAGAAGAGCCGCTGTTGCCCTAAGCTTAGGGCTGTTCTCTATTTAAATATTCTAATTTATCTTATTTATTATCCTATTTATTGTTTGCCAATGGGTAAGGGGCCGGGTGGGTGGCGGGGAAGAGTGTTTTCGTTTGAAACGGTATAGGGTTTCCTGCCTGAGCAGGCGGGTTGGACTAGATGACCTCCAAGGTCCCTTCCAACTCTGTTATTCTATTCTATTCTTTGCATGCACTCTAGATAGGAAGGAACCGGTTACAGATGGGTTTGCTGCGGGGTGGATTTTGTGTGTGTGTGTGTGTGTGTGTGTGTGTGTGTGTGTGTGTTTGGTCTTTATACCTTTTGCTCCAAAAGACCAAGCAGATGTTTTCAAACAGGGATCACAAATCGAATTCTGCGCCAATGCTAAGAAGTTGTATGTTTGCTGTCGAACGCCTGTGTGCGGGCGTAGCCAGAGCACAGGAACCTGCCTTAACAAAGACAAATCTAAGAGTTTCACACACACAAAAATAATAATTTGATTTTCTTCTCCGGATCGCTGTCGTGACGACCGTCGCGACGACTGTCTTACAGAAGACGGATCTCCCAGCTTGGAATTAACCTATAAAAAGTTCTGGATAACTTTTAGCCAAGATCATTTGAATCGAACCCAGATCACTTCTCTACGGGAAGACTCATCCCCGCCATCGCAGGATGGATTTTCTCCCATAAGTTACGCCATGCGGTTGACGTGCTGAAGAAGGAAGAAGAAACTTTGACTAAGATGGCAATGAATCCAGTAGTCCTCGACTTACGACGGTTCAGTTAGCGACTGTTTTGAAGTTTCAACGGCTCTGGAAAAAAGGGACTTGTGACCCGTTCTTTTTTTTTTTTCACACTTAACACACCATGGCGGCATCCCCGGAAGTCACAGGATCAAAATTTGAACGCTTGGCAGCTGACTCATATTTATGACAGTTGCAGTGTCCTGGGGTGACTCCGTTTTGTGACCTTTTTGACCAGCAAAATCCATGGGGAAGCCTGATTCACTTAACAACGATGTTCCTCATTCAACAACTGCAGCCATTCGCTTAGCAAACGTGGCGTGAAAACTTGTCAAATGGGACAAAACTCACTGAGCCGACTTCTTGCTTAGCAACATACATTTCAGGGTTCCATTGTGGTCGTAAGTCAAGGATTACCTATATACACCAGAAGCATCCCTTTAATTTCTTTTCTCTATCCGCCAACGTATTCCATCCAGTCTCCTGGAGGATGAAAAGATAAATCCTGGTTTATTCTTAACCAGGATTGGAGGAGAAGGATGCCAGAGGTTGTATTCAGTGGTGGTATTCAGGTGACCAGAGGCGGTATTCAGCCGGTTCTGACCAATTCTGGAGAACCGGTAGCAGAAATTTTGAGTAGTTCGGGGAAACAGCAAATAACGCCTCAGACTGGCCCCGCCCCCATCTCTTCTCTGTCTCCCATTGAGTCACAGCTGATCGGCTGGGTCTTCTTTGGTTGCCCTGCACAGGAGAACGGAGCTGGAAAGCAGGTTAGTGGGGTGGGGAGGGAAGGGGGATCCTGCATATATCCTTCTCCTGCCACGCCTACCAAGCCACGTCCACAGAACCAGTAGAAACAATTTTTGAATCCCACCACTGGGGACAACGGTGACCTGGAGGATGGAGAATCTCCACGGACTTTTAGCTATACAATTTGGGATGAACGCTCTTCGAATGATGTGGGAGTAGAAATAGATTTCCAGAGAAAAAATTGCAGACTACAGGAACTGTTTGCACCACTCAAGGATACATATAAACCTCCAAGTGGCCTCAACGACTCTCGAAAAGGATGCAAATAACCAGCTGTCTTCAAGGAGTACAAATCCTTCCTTTCCCCACCATCCAGTCAGAGCTGAAGAAGCTTCTCGGAGGAGAAGCGAAACGACTTCAAAAGAAACAAAAAAAAAACCAGAAAGTCCAGTTGTCACCTGAAAAAAGCACCTTTGGGACACCAAGGCTGCAAGAGAGTTTGGAGTAAGAAGGCGTGACTGGTCCCAAGTCAACCAGACAGCTCGTTTTATGACCACCACGGGACGCAAAACTGAGCCGCCTTCATATGGTCTCACTTGTCTTCCCATGTGTGGGTATCAGCAATGCACTAAACCAATCCCGAAAACCTAGCCAAGATTTAATTCCACAACCAACCCGGAATTGCAAAATTTATCAGCCGGGTCTTTTTAACTGATCAGGTTAAGTACGTTGTATGAATGCAGTCTCTGTTCTCAATGTTGTGTTCCTGTTCTCCCGGCCCTCCACCCTTCCTGAAAACATAGCATCTGCTGCACACCAGGTTGTGAAGCTCCCAGCCCTTCAAGCTTTTAGCTGGGTTCACACAATATAGTAGCCTGGATCAAACAGAGACAGGTTGTTGGTAGTTTTGTAGAAAGTGTGCGAATGCGAGTAGATCAATAGGCACCATTTTGGTGGGAAGGTAACCGAGTTCTGGCCACCTTCGGCATTTAGCCATGCTGGCCACATGACCATGGAAATTGTCTTCAGACAACGCTGGCTCCCTCGGCCAAGAAACGGAGATGGGTACCATACTATGTAGAGTCAGACATGACTAAACGGGAAAACCTTTTACCTTGTAGCTTATAGTTTAATGTGTCAGAGTAACTGAGACATAGCCTCATCAGGGTACATGAACCAGGCCACTATGTTAAGCCATAATGTGGTAGACTCCTCCAGACGTCGTATGTTATGTGAATGCAGCAACTGTCTTTGGTAAAACCGGGTTTAGATTCAACCTCTCCACAGAAAATGGAACAGCCGTCCGCAGACACCTCTTCTGGTGTCCAACCCTTAACTGGGATACTGTGTTAAACCATGGTTGAACCACCTTCAACCATAAACGAATTGGATGGACCAGGTTCCCATCAGGCTAAGCCACACCAAAAGGGAAAGGAAATGGTGTGGCTTCCCACAACCCACCTTAGCGTGTTTTTAGTGGAGTGTTACAAGCTTTGTATAACCCGTGTGGACGAGTCTGTTATATGAACAGCGGCTGTGGGCAGATGTACTCCTCCATCCTATGAAGAGTTCAGGAGCTTGTAAACTGTCGCCAGAAAGAATGCTGGATGTTTTTAATTCCCTCTCAACAAGCCTCAGGTTTCAGCCCTTCAAGGTAGGCCAGGGAGAAACACACGCACACTCTGCAGGGATTTCAAGAATGCTAGTTTAGTTTATTGTCATTGCACATCATACAATGAAATTAAATACCATCGTCGTTGTACTATATACAGTGGAATTCAAAAGAGCTACTGCCCTGGGATAGAAGCTGTTTTTCAGCCTATTTGTCCTTGTTTTTATTATTATCCTGTACCATCTGGCAGATGGTAATAGTTTAAAAAAAAAGGTGCCCAGGATGAGATGGATCTTTGAGAATGTTTGGAACTTTCTTAAGGCAGCGGGAGCTATAAAGCTCTTCCAAAGAGGGGAGAGGGCAACCCATGATCCTCTGGGCAATGACGTTAACCCTCTGGAGGGCTTTCCTATCTGCCACAGTGCAACTGGCAAACCCTACACAGGTGTACAAGAAGTTAAGATACTCTCTCTGGTGCAGCGGTAGAAGGTCACCAGCAGGTTTTCATTCAGTTGTTGTTTCCTGAGAAACCTCAGGTAGTATCATCTCTGCTGGGCCCTTTTGACCAGGTCTGCAATGTGAGCACTTCAGGTCAGGTCCTCTTTTAGGATAACACCCAGAAACTTAAAACTGGCCACTTGCTCCAGTCGGTCTCCATTAATAAGCCAGGGCTGGAGGTCTGATCTGTTCCTTCTATAGTCCACTATAAGCTCCTTGGTCTTATTGGTGTTGAGGACCAAGTTATTGTCTCCACACCACGAAAGCAACCGGTCCACCTCATCTCAGTAGGCAGACTCATCCCCCCCCTCCAAGATAAGTCCCACCACTGTTGTATCACCTGCAAATTTAGTAATAGCATTACTAGCGTGAGTGGGAACAGTAGTTTACCGTTGCAGGGTATGTTCACCAAATCTTGACATCCAGAATCTTTCCTACTCCTTTGTAAGGATGATGGGGTCCAGATGGGGACATTCTGTGGTCTGTTTTTTTCCCCACTTCCCACTTTCCCAGAGCGGTTTAACTGTTTTATCCCTCCTGCCCCTTTGTCGAGGGCAGCGTGACATTCATTGACACTGGGGCCCATGCACACAGCACAAAAAAACAAAAAAAAAGCATGCCAGGTCAGCATCGGATGTCCGCACGTCGTCGCTGTATCCTCCCCGTCTAGCACAGCTTTCAGGATATCGTTCACGCACAGGGAGCGCACAGATGGACACCACAACTTGTACCACGGATACAATTTCCTTGGTGTAGTCTTCTCTGTGGGCAATGCCCGGCAGGGATTTGTGTTTGTGTGTGTGTATGTGCGTGTATGTGCGTCTCTCTCTCTCTCTCTTTCTCATTGAACCAGAGCGCCTGGTTTCCTGCCCGTAGATTTTGCACTTGGGACGGTACCCCAGTTCCCTTTCGGTGTTTAGACTGTAAATAAAATACGATAGCAATAAATAAATTCCTTCTGCATGATTTTAGCTTCCCACTCCTACCCCAGCCAGCCGGAGGTTGGTCTGGGGTCAATTACAGGTCAATACAGGTCTTCCTGATGTTAAACTACCTGCAGTATTGTAATGCAATTCAGGGATAATAAAGGGCCTTTTTTTTGTGCTATGTCCGTGTGTGTGTTTGTCATTTGCCTTTTTTAGCAGGATGGATTTGATTGAAATCACGTTGGTTTTAAATCATGATTGAAATCGCGATTGAAATCACTAGTAAGAAGACTTGATTTAAATCACCTCAATTGATTTATTTAAGAATAATCTTTATTAAACAAATTCTACAATTGAAAACAATTAAAAACATACGTCCATTCATTGCCGCGCATTTGTAGTAGTGTTCACTCACTTTGACATATTCTTACGTATAGAGAATATTACTAAATATCATTACAATTATTTTACGTTCAAATTATACCATATTTTCATACATTATACATAATTATGCTTATTCATATCACATTATTTCATCTCACCATAACTTTTCATTTATCTCTCTATTTTGTGCAACCAATTATACCATAAATTCCAAATTTCATGGTACTCTGTCTCTTCTCTCTCCATTATTTCCATTGAAAGCCTATCCATTTCTGCACATTTGAAAACTTTTTTTAAAGTTTTAAACTGTCACTTTTCCAATTCTGGGCAAAGGCTATTCTTGAAATCAGCTCGATTTAAATCATAATTTTTAAAGAGCAACTGTCATCTCTGTCCTGTAGCAGCTCCTCCTCTGACCTGCTGTTGACTCACCGACAGTCTCAACATTGCAGAATATACGCCTTCATGCTACAAAACTAAGCTCCATTTCATACTGAATAAACTAAATTATTCATGTATCTTAAATAGAACACTACCTTTAGATAGATAATTTTTACTCTAAAAGCATTTTATTAAAATAAATTTGTTTTTTAAAAAATCCGATTTAAATAACAAAAAATCCGATTTACCTAAAAAAAAAAAAATCCATGTTTTTAAATTAAAAAAAATAATAATCGATTTTTAGCCACCCTACTTTTTAGGGAATTGGTCCCCAATCTTTCTGGCTTGGGGGACCGGCAAGGGAAGGGAGAGGCGATGGTTAGGCATTGAGTCACAGGCGGGCATGGATAGCTGTCACTCTTACAAATCAGTGGTAGGATTCAAAAATTGCATGCTACCAGTTCTGCATGCTTCTCTGCCGCGGGAATCAGCTGAGCTAAAAATCGATGGAATATAGGGTGGGCTGTCAGGATTCCAGCAATCACCCTAATTAAATCATGATTCTCGAGCCAAACTTCAAAGGATTCATTAGAGGCGACATCCTGGCCCTGCCCCGTAGGAAGCCAACTCTGGCCTATATCATTTCCAGTCCTCTGTGATCCTGTTACTCCTCTCCCCCCTAGGTGTGTCATAAATCAGATTCTCCCATTGAACACGGGCTGGGTGTCATCATTCACATTCTCCAATTGAATTATATTCATGGGCAAAAGCCCTGGTAGTTTAGTTACAATCTTTTAAAGGTGAAGAGTTGGAATGGACTTTCGCTTCCAAACTGCTGCACCGCTCTTCCAAATTTCCTTCCTCCCCTCCCTCTTTTTTTACGGCAACTACTAAAACAGGCATAGGAATGTTTTACGAGTTGACATGGGAAAGGGCTGAGGCGGGTGAGCGGGCAGGCCGTGCCAGTCAGAGGTGGTATTTGCTGGTTCTCCAAACTGGCTAAAAATTTTTGCTACCGGTTCGTGTGAACCGGTCCAAACCGGCTGAATGCCACCTCTGATACAAATGGAGCTTTACACATAATGTGCGCTTACCTACCACTTCCGCGGTCTGCATCCGAATGGGGCGCAGGCTGCTGGCGGGCCACCGGCCAGGGATCGGGGGACCCCTGTTTTAGGGGACAAAGGGGATGGGGCCAAAGAAAACCTTAATGGTTCAAGGCGAAGGTAGTCCCCCCAAACCTGCAGGATTAAGAGGAATGTGGTAAATGAGAAAGGACACACACACAAACAAATGAGATGGATCTGCTGAATTGTAAGGCTATGTTAACAGAATGCAAACCTCCCCAAACATTTTTTAATTAAATTATTTGGTATGATAAAATACAAAATATAAAAGTAAATCGAGCAACATTAAGGAAGGAGGGGAAAGAGGAAAGGGAAGTGGGGAAAGGTAGGAAAAAGTAGAGAAAAAGAAACACGGACTCTCTCTGTGGCAGTAAAATAAAACTTCCAAGTCACAACTTTTTGCTTTTTTTCCATACTAATATGAACCAACGGATGGAAACTAATCAGGCAGAGAAGCAACCTAGAACTAAGAAAAAACTTCCTGACTCTGAGGACAATTAACCAGTGGAACTGCTTGCCACCAGAAGTTCTGGATGCTCCAACACTGCAGGCTTTTAAGAAGAGACTGGACAGTCCCTTGTCTGAGATGGAATAGGGCTATGATGGCGAACCTACGGCATGCATGGCACAGGTGGCACGCAGAGCCATTTGTGCCGGCATGTGAGCTGCAGGCAAACTTAACTGTCTGGGCATCCGCGTGCCTTATAGCTGATTTTCGGCCTGTTTGCGGCTTTTTTCGGCCTCCCAAAGGCTTGAGGAAGGCTCCTGCAGGCTTCTGGAGTCTTTGCGGGATGAAAATTTGGCCCGTTTCATCACTTCCTGTTTTTCCGAAAATACCGGAAGTCCGGCCGAAAATCAGCTGTGAGGCACAGTGCAGGTAAGAGGGGTAGCGTGTGTGTGTGTGGATTATGTGCGCATGTGTAGGGGGCGTGGGGGGAGCGCACATTGCCTTCTGGGTGCTGGTACCCGAGTGCGATTTTTGGCACAGGAGCCCCAAAAGGTTAGCCACCATTGGTATAGGGAAGACTGCTTGAGCAGTAGGCTGGACTAGAAGACCTCAAATGTCCCTTCCATGCCTATTAAGCTAAGGAAGGTCTCTTTGGATTCTCTTGCCTGGTCCATTTTGCTGCTGTGAGCCATGCTGTCTCTTATCCAACGGATACCTTTGGCCAGGGGTGGGATTCAAATTTTTAACAACCGGTTCTGTGGGCGTGGCTTAGGTGGTCATGTGACTGGGTGGACATGGCTTGGTGGTCATGTGATTGGCTGGGTGTGGCCAATTCCATATCACTCACATCGAGGCACGCATCTCCTCACCTGGCCTCTCGTGACTGTGGGGATGCTGCAACAGTCGTAAGTGTGAAAAATGGTCATAAGCCACTTTTTTCAGTGCCATTGTAACTTTAAATGGTCACTCCACACAAGCAAAGTACCAGCAAAGGAGGGGAAAAAAACTCCAGAGAAGTCCCTGAGACAGGAAGTCTAGTCCTGCCAAGAATGTAATAAGAGTTAATGGAGAGGCAGTTTCTGTAAGCAACACCAGAATGTTTCCTTCCTGCCTTCCTTACAGGATTAGCCCTGTAATTTCTTCTAACAACCGGTTCTCCGAACTGCTTAGAATGCTAACAACCGGTTCTAGCGAATAGGCGCAAACTGGTAGAATCCCACCCCTGCCTTTGGCATTGTCTTTTCACCACCACCCCCTCTGCCAAAACCTCTCCAGGTGCCATTATAGCTTGATCCTTCCTTGGTGACTTCCTGGGTATAGCTATACACAGCATTCAGCTATGTAGAAGTGGTTTACTACTGCCACCTTGTGGAGAGGTTGGAGTTGTTGTTGTTTTTTAAATTAAGATTCTGCCTGTGGCATCTCCTGGTGGTGTTCCATCCTAACCACTTGCTCCAAGTTAGAAATGCCAAAAGAGGAAAGTCCTTTTTTGATCCTTTCAACACAATCTCATCTCTTCCAGCCCAGAGAGAGATGTTTTACCCCACCTTTGACCCCATTGCCGGCTGGGGAATTCTGGGACTTGAAGTCCACGCGGCTTTAGCTGGCAAGGTTGAGAAACGCTGTTCGATGCTATAGCAATCCATCAGGGTTGAGCTGGAAGGGACCTTGGAGGTCTTCTAGTCCAGGCCCCCACTCAAGCAGGAGACCCTGCCCCATTTCAGACAAGCCCCTTCTTACAATTCCCTTCTTACAATTCCCTTTAGAGATAAGTCTCCGATTTACATCCGCAGTCGAGAGCAGAATTTCCATTGCTAAGCGAGGCGGTTCTTAAACGAGCCCCACACAATCGTAAAACCTTATTTTGCCGTGATTAACGGAATCCCTGCCGTCCTTAAGCGAGTCACGTGGTCATTAAACAAATTCTGTTTCCCCCCCCTTCCCCCAGTTGGCTTTGGCTGGCTGGGAAGTCGCAAATGCAATGGTCGTAAGTGTGAAAAAAACGGTCATAATGTAGGTTTTGTTTCTTCTGACAAGAAAAAGCCAAGGAGGGGAGCTAGATTTGCTTTAACCACCCCATGATTCATTTAACGACGAGAGTGATTTGCTTAACAACTGTAGCCAAAAGAAAAAAAAAGTTGTAAAATGGCGCAACAGCTTGCTTCACAACTGTCTTGCTTAACAACTGAAATGTTGGGCTCCATTGTGGTCATACGTCAAGGACTAACCTGCATTACTGGAAGAGGCAAAGGCAGTTGTGATGCTTTCTTAGACCAACCCCGGGGGATACAGGTAGTCCTCGACTTACGACCAACATTTTTGTGAGGAAGGAAAACGTTTATTGAGTGAATTTTGTCTCATTTGACGACCTTTTGTTCCACAGTTGTTAAGCGAATCATTGCAGTTATTAAGTTTGTAATGTGGCTGTTAAGTGAGAAGGTCACAAAGGCGGAACCCTGTGACTCCAGGACGCTGCGACCGTCATAAAAATACGCCGATTGCCCTTCCAGTGACCAGATTTTGTTTAAATGACCATGTGGATGCTGCTACGGTAGTGTTGTGGTCCACTAGTGGCCAGCGGACAGTGAGGAGGTTGGGGAGGAACCTGGGTCAGTCCTGGAGTCTGGGGAAGGCTCTGCGTCGGACACATAGATGGGGCCAGGACCCTCTGACAGTTATCAGCTGCCTTTGGAGACGGAGATCAGTGGGGAAGAACAACAGCTGGAGCCTGTTCCCAGTGTGCTCATGCACAGAGCTGCCAGATGAAGGGAACAGCTAAGGAACAAGGGTCGACTCGGGAGTAAAGGCTCAGGTGGACGGTGAAATGGCCCCTCCCAAAGGGAATAAAAGAGGAGCGAAAGGGGAGGGGGGTTTGCAGGGGACAATTCGTTCAATTCATGAGGGTGAAGATCTGTGCCTGACTCCTTGCCAAGTCATTGTTGCTACAGCGTGGCGTTTCGAAGCTATCGGCCTGGCAACTCTCCCAGCCTGATCAAGATCTGTAGTTGTGAACTCTCTTGAAAGGCTGTTTGCCGGGACTTTGCTGGAGAGGAATTCCCTGTAATCTAAATAAAAAGGGATTTTATCGGGACGAGGAGTTCGGCTTCGTGATCTTGGGAAGAAGCCTAGGTCAGAACAGGCTGTAAGTGCGAGGACCGGGTCACTTATTTCCAGCGACATTGAACAGACACGAAACGAACTGTCGTATGTCGAGGACTAGCCTTATGGCATTTTGGTCTTCCTCCTCCTCCTCCTCTTCCTGAGCCTGTCCAGTGTGCCGTCTTCAGTCTCCAACCACAAACAGCCTTTCCGGTTAGCTCCTTTAATGCTTCAATCAATACGGGCTGGGTTCAATAATACCGACTTCCCGCAACAGAGTGTGCACAGTGTATATACACAAGTGTGTGTGTGTGTTGTGTCCTCTTAAGGGATTGCTGTTCATCAAGGAAATGGATTTGTAAGCCTTTGCAACAGTCAGGTGGGGCTCTCAACTCAAGGAGTTAAGAACGAGGAACTGTTTTGCAATAAACTGGCTGGGTAGCAAGAAGGCGGGGAGGAAACGTGGCAGGGAAATTGTGGGAGCGACCAGCCACGTCTGAGGAACATAAAATCATAGGGATGGAAGGGACCTTAAAGGTCCTCCAATCCAGCCCCATTGCTCAGGCAGGAGACCCTACAACATTCTTGCACACGGTTGTCCAATCTCCTCTTTAAAAAGAAAACCTCCAGTGGTGGAGCAACTTCTCCAGGCAAGGGCCTACCTAAGGTGGGATTAGAACTCACAACCTGTATGCCTATGGCATACTCACCATCCAGTGATTGGGCCAAAGTCACCCAGTTGGCTTTCATGCCTAAGGCGGGACTAGAACTCCCAGTCTCCTGGTGATTGGCCCAAAGTCACCCAGCTGGCTTTCATGCCTAAGGCGGGACTAGAACTCACTGTCTCCTGGTGATTGGCCCAAAGTCACCCAGCTGGCTTTCATGCCTAAGGTGGGACTAGAACTCCCAGTCTCCTGTTGATTGGCCCAAAGTCACCCAGTCGGCTTTCATGCCTAAGGCAGGACTAGAACTCACCGTCTCCTGGTGATTGGCCCAAAGTCACCCAGTTGGCTTTCATGCCTAAGGCAGGACTAGAACTCACCGTCTCCTTGTTTCTAGGCCAGCACTTTCCCCACCACACCAAACTGACTTTCTCCCTTCGCTGATACTTTTCATAGGGTGCAAGCAAGAACCAATGAAACCTACATTTCATTTTTATCAGAGACCTGATATTTAGAAAGCAAGTGACCCAACTTGAAGATCTGCTGATTTCAGGTGAGAGTTGACCAAACATTCCACAAGTGACGAATTTATAGGGTTCACGACTCCTTTCTCTGAGGGTTTGGTGTCTTTCGGAACACCTGCAAGTGTGTTCAGGGACGTTCAGAACACTGCGCACCTTCTACGGTTGAGGGCAGGAAAGACAAATTGTCATCTAGTAAAGTAATAAAAAGAGGAAAAAAATAGGACCTTAAGGGGCTCAGAAGAACAAGAAAAAAAAATACTTTGTCCAAGTTTTAAAATGATCTGCTTTGGAAATGTGAATAATCACGCCCAAAATTACAAAGACACACAAACACACTCGGTTTGGTTCAGGGAATGAAGTGAACATGTTACAATTAGCAAAGCAACCCAGAGTTGCTGGGAGCTAGGCAGCATTTTCTTCCTTCCTCCTGTCCCTCCCTCCTTTCTTTCCTTTCTTTCTCTTCCACTCCCTCCCTCCATCTCTTCTTTTTTCTCACCGTCTCCCCTTCCTTCGCTTTTCTTACTTCTCACTTTTTCTTTTTCTTTCTTTCTCTCACTCGCTTTCTCTTTTCTCCTTTTTTCTTTCTCTTTTCCTCTATCTTTCTTTCCCTTTTTTCTTTCTTTCTCTCTTTCCTTTTTCTTTCTCTCTCTTTCCTTTTCTTTCTCTTTCGCTCTTTGTCTATCTTTTTCTTTTCTCTCATTCTTTCCCTTTCTCTTTTCTTTGTCTCTCTCTTTTCCTTTCTTTTTTCTTTCTT
>NW_020769468.1:678194-693818 GCF_900518735.1 Pseudonaja textilis
TTTTTCCTTGAAGACGTTTTGCTTCTCATCCCTTTTGAAGAACTGAAGAAGCCTCCACAACTTGTTCTCTCTCCCTTTTAATAATTTTTATTACATTATAAAGTAGCATATGAAGACAATATGAAAGTAAATAAGGGGAAAAATAGGGAAGGATAAAGGGAAGAGAGAAGGGAGGGAAAGAAGAAGGGAAAAAGGAAGAAGAGGCATTGACTTCCGACTCCCTTTGGGGCAGTAGAATAAGCATGAATATCATACCTCAACTTTTTACTTTTATATAACAGATTAACAGGTTGGAATGGACCTTGGAGGTCCTCTAGTCCAACCCCCTGCTCAGGCAGGAAACCCTATACCACATGTTTCTGTTCCAGAAAAATATGGAGTTCAAATCCCTGCACTGCTATAGTGTAACACATTAAGTATTTCAACCGATTAAGAAAATAGAGATCAAAGGAACTGAAGTTTTATTCTCTCTAGGCTGAATTAAGTTTTTCCAACACCCTTTTCCTAATCGGTTGGAAACTAGCCATTTCCATAACAACAAATCTATCTAATCAGTAAAACCCCAAATCTAACTTTCATTTTTTTTTCCACCTCGAGCATAAAGTCCAGAAATGGTTTCCAAGTAGCCATAAAGGTACTTTCATTTTTTCCCTTTGATCAAAGCAGTCAATTTAGCCATCTCTGCTAACTCCATCCATTTTTGCAGCCATTCGTCCATAATGGGGATCAAAATGTCCTTCCATTTCTTTTTTAAAAAAATAAGTTTCATTGTTTTATATCATACATTTCCTTTTTATGTTGAAGAGTGTGTTCTCTAGGTGTCGAAGGTGTTAACATGCAAACATCATCGTTATTATAATCATATTTACCCGTGAAAACTTGAGTGTATATATATATTCTCAAGTTTTCGCGGGTACTTACATGTATGGCATTCAGCTTTGTTCGGGTATTTTCCCACGTCATTGTAGTTGTGCTTTTAAAGTTGTAGCAACGTTTCGGCAGAATCACATCTGCCATCATCAGGCTTCTGTATAGTGATGTATGTATGTATGTATGTATGTGTGTGTGTGTATGTGTGTGTGTGTGTGTGTGTGTGAGTGTATACACAAATAATAATATATAAACAAATATGCGATAACATCAATCATAACATATATTATCTTTCGTTATAGTATCGATTATATAACCATCAGAAATATTTCCTCAACTGTCTTTCTTTCTCCTATAAACCATATTTCACCTAATTCCACTCCTCTATCCTTAATATTTATTATTTAACCATGCATAGAACAGTTCCTATGTTATGAAATAGTTCGATTCTCCTTTCCCTTTAATTTTTAGGGTTAACCTATCCATCTCTGTGCATTCCAGAATTTCTCTGCATAGAGTAGTCTTGTCGCCAACAACAATAGCATCCGAGTTCCAGGATTTTTCCCCCCAAGACCTTTTCCATTAAACCCTGACACCTCTTTTAGAATGAATGATCTGGAAGGGACCTTGGAGGTCTTCTAGTCCAGCCTGCTGCTCAAGCAGGAGAACCTATACTACTTCAGATAAGTGTCTGTCCAGTCTCTTCTTAAAAACCTCCAGTGATGGAGCAGCCATGATTTCTTGTGGCAAGCTGTTCCACTGGTTAATTGTCCTCACTGTCAGGAAATGTCTCCTTAGTTCTAAGTTGCTTCTCTCCTTGATTAGTTTCCATCCGTTGCTTCTTGTCCTGCCTTCAGGTTACTTTGCGGAATAATTTGAGCCTCTCCTCTTTGTGGCAGCCCTTCAAGTAATGGAATAGTGCTAAGAATGACCCCTCATTCTTCTTTTCTTCAGACTAGCCAAACCCAAATTCTACAACTATTCTTCATATGTTTTGGTTTCCAGGCCTTTGATCCAGTGGTGGTATTGTACTGGTTCGGACGAACTGGTAGTAAAAGAAACAGCTGCCGGTTCAGCCAAACTGGTATTTCTTTTTTCTTCCCGACGATCAGCTGTTCCGACAATCGGCTATGCCGGGATCCCTCTCGCTGTCTTACTGCTTTGCCGAGGAGGGAAAAAACGGAGCGTAGGGGAGCGGGGTTGCTGCAAAAAAAGGGCCACACCCACCCAGTCACATGGCCACCATGCCACGCCCACAGAACTGGTCGTAAAAATATTTGCATTCCACCCCTGCTTGGATCCTCTTAGTTGCTCTTTGCTGAACCTTTTTCCAAAGTCTCGACATCTTTTTTGCAGTAACAGTGACCAAAATTGGTTGATGTATTCCAGGTGTCGCCTTACTAAGGCTTTGTAAAGGAGTAGTAATACCCCAAAGAAAAGTCTCTGGCTTTCTGTGCACATTCACTTTAAGAATTTTCTGTATTAAGATGTGAATATTGCTCCAATGCTTGTTTGCTATGTCACACATCCACCATAAATGATTAAAAAGTCCCTTCTTTAAATTTGCATTTCCAACATTCATTGGAAATGCCTTTATGCGTTCTCGTCCTTTTTCCTAATAAAGAAGATTGGATGCAACAGCCAGAACTGAAGAAGCTTCTTGGATGAGAAGCGAAATGTCTTCAAGGAAAAACGAAGCCCAGCTGCTTTTTGGAAAATAAAAGCAAACTTGGGACATTCACACGTCGGCTTATACTCTGCATCATAGTTGAATCAGAAGTGCAATTCCTTAGGAAGAGCCAGCCTCTCCTTGGCATGAAAACTTCCACTCTCCTCTCTGGTATTGGCTACGTGGAGGAAAAAAACCCTGAATAACAAGAGTTGGAAGGGTCATCTAGTCTAGCCCCTTGCTCCAGCAGGAGATCCTATACCATTCCAGACAAATGGCTGTGCAATCTCTTCTTGAAAAGCCCCCAAGGATGATCACTGGATCTAGGGATGATCATAATAGAATAGAATAACTTTATTACTTTATTGTCACTTGGAATGTATACTAATTGGCACACATTAAAAATGAAATTTCATTGCATACAGTTCTTAAGAGGGTCACCACTTCCAATTTTACACTACGTAAGCATGATAGGATAAATATGTATGTATGTATATGTGTGTGTGTGTGTGTGTGTGTGTGTATGTATATATATATATATATGTGTGTGTGTGTGTGTGTGTGTGTGTGTGTGTGTGTGTATATATATATATATATATATATTTATTTTCGGAGGTTTTCGCGGGTATTTGTATGTGGATCTTTGGTTATTCGGGTTTTCTCCCACATAAAATTGGAAGTATTTTGGTGACCCCCACCCAGTCAAGTCGCAATCCCACTGGCAGTTAAAAGAAAAAACAGCTGCAAGCTCACATTACTCCAAGAAGCACAAAGCCGAAGACACAAGCCTGAAGATGACGAATGAGATTTCGTCGAAACGTTGCCAAAATACTTCCAATTTTACGCGGGGGAAAACCCAAATAACCAAAGATAGATAGATAGATAGATAGATAGATAGATAGATAGATAGATAGATAAAAAAAAACTATTCTAAAAATATGAGTTCCAGGTATATGTTGGGAATCCAGATACATTTTACAATCCCTTTACTTGTCTTGGGAATTCGAAGATATAACCATCCTTTTACTAAACTGTCCTCTATAATTACTGACTGAATGTATAAAGGCAGATAGATAATTCCACAAAGCATCCATACAAAGCCTTTTTATTGGTTCATCGGGCATCCTCAATAACTCACGGTTATGTTGAGATTCATCTCAATGTCCAACTCTTTGCCTAGCTGAGTTTCTGGCGTAAAAGGATAGTAATCTTTCATCCCCAAAATGAAGGAGGAAGGGGGTGAGGCAGCAGCATGTTGCTGGGTTCCAGGCAAGAGTGCAGAAACCTCCCCCGACCCACCAAGGGTCAGTTCAGTGACCAATCAGGATTACAGATGTGGCCACATGACATGGACTACATTTCCCAGGATACCTTAAGTACATTTACCAGGATGCATTCCCTTAAGGGGACAGCTCTCAATTCCTAACTAATTATACCAATTCCCATTACTATATACTGGCTGGACAGCACACTGCGATCTCCGGAACCTAAAATTACATTTAATGTACTTAACTGAGCTTTCGTCAGCCTCTGGTGACAACGTCAGAGTTTTAAGCTACCATTACAGGGATGTTTGCCGTTATATAACCTTAACCAATTTAGCCCTGATATAACCAAAGGAGGACGCCTTTTAAAAGAAGCCTGGTTTTCCAACAGCAATTCTATCAATAGGCATGTCGAACTACCACCGGCCTACCAGGCACTGAGACACCAAGAAAGACCCTGCAGGAGGAGCAGAGATCACTTCCCATTGGGGAACAGGGACCGATGTCACCTCTCCATCCCTGGGCATGTGGACTCACCCTATGAAGACCTAGCCAGGCCTGTCCAATACAGGGGAATTCGGCAGAGCTGCCTCAAGTTATAGCAGAGAGGGATAAGGGAGAACTAGCCGGGCCAACTACAAGTCACAAGCAAAACAACAAATTTAAGATAGCTGCTATGTTAACATCTCCTCCTAAAGATAAGCATTCCAGGCTGGGTCCAGCTCGGGGAGAAAGCAATAACAAGATACAAGCCTCCTTTGACCAACATGACGGAGGTAAAAACAGCAGAACTAATTACAGATGGGAGGCATTTCAGAGGGCCTATCATGACCATGCAAGGCTAAATTGGTTAATGTTATATAAAGGCAAACCTCCCTAAGTACATTAAATATAATTTTAGGTTCCGGAGATCGCAGGATGTCTGTTTCTTCTTTTACACACACACACACACACACACACACACACACACACACACACTCTTCTATGTATGTATGTATGTATGGTATTCAGCTTTGTTCGGGTATTTTCCCACGTCTTTATAGTTGTGTTTTTAAAATTGTAGCGACGTTTCGGCAGAATCTCATCTGCCATCATCAGGCTTGTGTATTGGGTTTGTCTTCGTCCTGTCTGTCAGGCTTTCGCAGCTGTTTCTGACTCCCAAACAATCAAGATGAAGAAAATTTGGTGCTAGCCTCGTGCTTTGTTTGAATGGGTTTTTTTTCTTCATCCTGATTGCTTGGGAGTCTTGGTCTGTGTTTATTGGTCTTGGAGTTGGCTGTGTTCTGCTTGATTGGTGTTTCTAATATCTTCTGTCTGTTTTGTGGCTCTTTTTGTATCTTGATTGGCTAGCAACATTGTGTTCCTGTATTGGAGGCTTTTAGTGCAGTTTGGCTCCGAGTAAATGGACGGCTATCATTTATTAGGAAGCTAGGTTTCATCTGGGTGCCTGGTTGGGGTGTGTTTGAGCTGGAGGTATCAGGGGGGATCTGTTTGTGCCCAGGTGTCCAATGTATGTGGCAGACCAATAGAAGAATTATCTATCTATCTATCATCTATCTATCTATCTATCTATCTACCTACCTACCTACCTACCTACCTAGATCTATCTATCTACATTTATTTATCACATCTATCTACATTTATCTATCTATCATCTATCGATCTATCGATCTATCTATCTCCTATTTATCTCTCTCTAATCTCCCTCTCCCCCCGCTCTCTCTCTTTGTATCTATTTTTCTATTTCTGTCTACCTGCATCTACCATAGAAATATTTTTTAGATGGGGGTAACTGCTGGAATCCTGACACACCCTTTATTTCCTCTTACAACCCACCGAATTATCCCTTTATTTATTGAAAACCAATACATTTAAAATAAGCAAATCTATCATTGAGATGAATAGAAAGATGGATTGTCTCCCCTTCTCTACCCTCCCCCCCTCCAAAATATGGAGCCCAGAGGATGGTGTAGGAATGCCCGGCGGGCTGACTCTATGGAAGAGGCTTCTCAACTTTTTC
Organism: Pseudonaja textilis; assembly: GCF_900518735.1. Next base: position 684,019 of record NW_020769468.1, read on the forward strand.
TCCCCTTCTGTGTAGGGAAGTCGGAGGGAGCTTGCCGGGAGCAGCTGTTTGAAGACCCGAAACGGAAACCAGGTGAAGATGCTGCGGAGGTGAGCCCAGGAGCAGCCACCTGTTGGAGAAGGCCAACCAAAGGGAGATCCGTGCCTCGGATTTTGTCTTCCCGTGAGCGGGACAGTTGCGGGTCATGGGAAATATGACGATGCGGAAGGGTACAAAGAGGGGCTCTTGTTAGTCCGGACTTGGAGGAGACCGAGCAGGATGAAAAAAACAAAATGCTGTTCGAATTGCAGCAAGGGCTCAGGGCTGCCATCACAAAGGGACTATGCAGTCCTACCACGGACTTCGGTTGGGTTGGACCTCAAGAGAGACCCTGGCCTCCTTCCGTGGCTGGAACCTGGGTGTTCTGACTCAGGCTTCCTCAAACGTCATTAATCGCAAACTTGTTTTAAAAACCAAACCTATTTTATTGCAACGCTGGGAATTGCTTTCATTCCCAGACAGAACTAATCTTAGACAGTTCCCCGAGATAAGCACACACCTTTCAGTGCTGTGGAATGCTGCCAAAAACAGAAGTACCCAATTAAATATAAAAGAAACCAACCAAAGTACCAGAAAAAAAACAAAAACAATCAGAGTACAGAGAGCTTCAAGGAGGACTCGGAATCTATCCAACTTACTTTGCTTCCTGCAAAGGTTTCATCATCTTGGCCTGACTTTTATCCCATATGGGAAGGGCAAACACCTCCCAACCTTACTGCTGAGTCACCCCTTTTGTTTCAGCTGCTCTCACCTTCTAGCACCTCTGCACACACACACACACACACACACACACACACACACACACACTGGGAACAGGCTCCCCCGGGTCCTCTGCCTCGCTGCTGCCGGACTCCAAAGGCTCTGGAGGCAGCACCCCGCTCCCAGATAGACCTGGCCCCATCTCTGCATTGGATGCAGGACCCTCACCCGAGTCCCCTCCAGACTCCCTGACTGGTCCCCGTTCTTCCCCACTGTCCGATTCTGCTGCCATCTGCACCAGCTCTGCCGGTGAACCATAACACTGAGGACAAAGGATGGGAGGAAGGCCAGCCCTGCCAGATTGGGATCGTCCATCTTTCTCTGAAAGGACTTGCTCCAGATGTGACTTCTGCAACCTTCTCCAAAAGCCACTTCCCCAACTCTTCCAGCTGCTGAGTGAGGGATATGTATGTATGTATGTATGTATGTATGTATGTATGTATGTATGTATGTATATGGCATTCAGCTTTGTTCAGGTATTTTCCCACGTCCTTGTAGTTGTGCTTTTAAAGTTGTAGCAACCTTTCGGCAGAATCTCATCTGCCATCATCAGGCTTCTGTATTGTGTCTTGATTGGAACGCAACGTTGCCAGCCAATCAAGACACACACAAAAAGCCACAAAACAGACAGAAGATATTAGAAACACCAATCAAGCAGAACACAGCCAACTCCAAGACCAATCAACACAGACCAAGACTCCCAACCAATCAGGATGAAGAAGAAAACCATTCTGGCACAGCAGTAGGCTAGCCCCAAATTTAAAACTGAAACGGCTGTGAAAGTCTGACTCACAGACGAACACAAGACAGAAGCCTGAGGATGGCAGATGAGATTCTGCCGAAAGGTTGCTACAACTTTAAAAGCACAACTATAATGACGTGGGAAAATACTCGAACAAAGCTGAATAATACATATATATATATATATATATATATATATATATTGGAACTGAGGTTTTGGGAGGACAGTCGAGGGGGATCCGAGATGGCGGGAAGTTCTGGCTTGTTCCGACGAATGTGTCTTGACTCCAAAGCAGAAGCTTTCGTGAGGCTTCTCACGAAAGCGTCTGCTTTGGAATAAGGCGTGTGTTGATCGGGGGAAACCGTGGCCAGATTCCCTCTGAATCTGGCATCGGAAGAGCTGGAAAAAGAGGAGAGAGGACGGTTGCAAGCGGCCGACCTCTCTCAGCCAATCGATGAGGTCACCCTTGTTAATGTTATTTCCTTATTCTGTGGGCTTAAAAATAAAAAAAAAAGGTTTGTTTTCCCCCTCTTATCCCTGTGCAATTCTTCATCACTTCCCTTTGTTTGTTCTTGGTGTGTCTCCAGCGAGATAGCACAAGTCCCACATCCTTACATGGAGAAAGAGTCCAGGGAGATAAGACAGTAGGCTGGCTTGTTATTTCTACCAAAAGAAAAAAGGGGGATAAACAGATGGGTCATTTTATAACTATCTTGGTTAACGGAAGAACAGTTCTAAAAACCAGCCTACGCCTTTCATCTAGGTCAGTGTTTTTCAAATTTGCTGAGTTGAAGATGGGTGGACTTCAACTCCCAGAATCCCGCATTCTGGGAGCTGAAGTCCACCCATGTTAAAGTTGTTCAGCTGGTTGGGGAATTCTGGGAGTTGAAGTCTTCCCCACCTTTAAAGCATGTTGGCTGGGGATTTCTGGAACTTGAGCTCCATGGACTTTAAAGCATGCTTCCTGGGGAATTCTGGGAGTTGAAGTCCACTCACATTAAAGAATGCTTCCTGGAGAATTCTTGGATTTGAAGTTCACCCACATTAAAGAATGCTTCCTGGGGAATTCTGGGAGCTGAAGCCCACAGGTCTTCAAACTGCCACGATTGGATACCCCTGATCCATGCCATCATCCTGAATTTTATCGTATTATGTTCACTGCTGGTTGAAACACTTGTTTTATTTATCTTTTTGTTTATTTTGCTGGCCTGGATACCTTATTTCAAGCAATTTCCTTGTTTGTTACCGATCGTCTCATTCAACCGTTTTATTTTCAGCGTCTGAGGAAATCCTTACGGGGAGAGATCTCTCGGGATCCTCTTGCTTTCTTCCTCCGATGAGCATGTGATATCCACAGCTTGCAGTGTGGTAAAGACACCAGGCTGGATGTCCACCTGGAAAGGGGTCCAGGAGGCCAGATTTAAGTGAGGAGCCCTGGGTGACTCAAAAGTTTGTCCAGTCCAGCTGGGGAGCCAGGAAGCCCGAATTCCTGTTTTAATCAACTGACGCCGTCTTTTTAGAAAGTGACGGCCAAGAGAAGAGAATACAGGGTTGAACTGTGGGGGTCCTTGGCGCTCCAGGAGCTGGACTTGTTTCCTTGCAGATGTTTCGTGACCCCCCCACAAGGTAACTTGAGTTGGAAGACCCGAATTATTCCATACTCAAAAAGCAGAGAAACAGGTCTGGTTCGTTTGCAAATGGGTCTTCCAGTCCCTTTGAAAGTGGATTGGGCTCAAGAAGAACAAGTTTCCATATTGAAGCAATACATTTTATACCCCTGCACAGAACACACTACGCCTAAGAAGCCTTCCCCACACACACACATATTCTCTATATTCTAAAATGAGATTAACTATAAGCTTGAGGGTCAACATAACATTGTTTTCTGTTTTTTTCAGTGTCTTATCCTGTTTTACTGCTGGACAACCTTGGAAGGATGTCCCTTATAACAGTGTATCATGTACTTGTCGCCGAACACATTTTGGGTTTTAGGGTGGGGCTTTTATGCAGAAAAAGAAAAAGAGGAATTGAACAGAAAAGCATCAGAAAGAGCCGAGAAGAATCTTCTAGTCTTTACCTAAAAATTCCATTATAAAAGAGTAACTTATAATTCTTTTCTCTCAGTAAGGTCATCGGTGTTGGAAGGAAGTAGGGTTTGTGGAGGGGGAGGGGGAGGAGGAAGAGGAAGAGGAGGAGAAGGGGTCCTTGATGCTTTCTAAGAGAGTGGAGGCCAAGAGAAGAGAATTACAACAGGGGGTCTCCAAACTTGGCAACTTTTAAGACTTGTGGACTTCAACTCCCAGAATTGGCAAGGCAGCATGACTAGCTGAGGAATTCTGCAAGTTGAAGTCCACAAATCTTATAAAAGTGGCCAAGTTTGGAGACCCCTGGAATACAGAGTTGAACTGTGGAGTCCTTGGTGCTCCGGGAGCTGGGGTTGTTTTCTCGCAGATGTTTCATGACCCCACCACAAGGTATAATAACATCATCAGTGTTGGAAGTGTAGGAAGTTATCACCTACCCCTCTCCTAGAAAAATGAAATACCCGGGGAAATATTAAAAAGGCAGAATATTTCCCCTAAAAAGAAGTAGAAACTCACCTAAGAAGTAGAAACTCAGACCCTCACTCCCACCTTTGTTAATGGGCCCTTACTCTGGCCTGGTCCAGTCTGTTCTACATAACAAAGATCTACTCCGGGTAAAGCCATAATAGGAATTGCCCAAAGCCCTTTCATGACATCATCATCCAGCGAAGGCTCAACCAAGCCTGGGACTCAGGACAGCCTACAGAGTTGCCCCCCGCACGGCCCCATGGGAGTCTGACAACCAATCAGAATACAAGCTCAAATTCAAATCCCAAATCCAGAGGGCATAAAACCAAGGGACTCTCAGCATCTCTGCCCTTCTTTCTTCACCCAAGGCGTGTGATCCTGTCCACCATTAAACCGTCTTTCCAAACAGCCTCCATGTTTCCAGTGTCTTTCTTCCCCGCTTGGAACTGAACCCAGAAGGATAATTCTTCCAACAGAAAACAGAAAAGTAGGGTTTGTGGAGGGAGAGGAGGAGGAGGAGAGAGAGGAGGAAGAGAAGAAGACTGTAGCGGTCTCTGAGCTTGGTGGTTTCCTCGCTGACATTTGCAGACGTTTCATGGCCCAACAAGGTAACATCGTCAGTGCTAGAAGGGAGTGGAGTCTGCAGAGCGGAAGAGGAGGAGGAGGAGGAGGAAGATGGGGTGGAGGACTGTGAGGTTCTGGATGCTTTCTAAGAAAGTGCTGGCCAAAAGAAGAGAGTACAGGGATGATCTGTGGGGTCCTTGGTGCTCCAGGAGCTGAGCTGTTTCCTTGCGGATGTTTCATGACCCCGTCAGGTAAGATCATCGGTGTTGGAAGGAAGTAGGGTTTGTGGAGTGAAAGGGGGGAAGGAGGAGGTGGAGGAGGAAGAGGAGGAAGAGGAAGAGGAAGAGGAGAAGATTCTGACCTGGGTGGTTTCCTCGCTGACGTTTGCAGACGTTTCATGACCCAACAAGGTAACATCATCAGTGCTAGAAGGGAGTGGAGTCTGCAGAGAGGAAGAGGAAGATGGGGAGGAGGACTGTGAGGTTCTGGATGCTTTCTAAGCTCCCAGGTGGCAGGAAAGAGACATAGGAAACACTAGAGTAGTGTTTGGGTATTGCAACAGAGAGACGCTAGGGGCCTAAGTAAGATTTTAATGGCATCAGGAAGCAGATAGGATGAAGACCAGTGCTGGGACTCAACCGGTTTGGACCACTTTGGCCGAACCGGTTGTTAAATTGCTGGCTGGCCCCCATCCGTGCCCACCCAGCCAGTCATTAGAGCAGAGAACCCGTTGTCCAATTATTTGAATCCCACCACTGATGAAGATTCAATGCACGGTGTGTACTTGGTCACCCCAAGAAGGGGTGATTGGGAGGAGAAGCAATATTTGGGGTGACTCAGGTGGCCATTCGAGACTCGGAGTCCGGTCGCATTGTGGATTGTGATCCAGGGCATTGTGTCAATCCACCAATGGAAGCGTTGAGTAATCAAGTCAAACACATAAGCATTGCTATGCGCTGGACCCATTTCTCGGTCTTTGCAAATGTTAAGATGAGTGGACTTCAAATCCCAGAATCCCCCAGCCTCTTTGTAAACCAGCTTTTCTCAATCTTGGCTAGTTTAAGATCTGTGGGCTACAATTCCCAGAATTCCCCAACTTTTTTCTATGCCAGGGCTTCTCAACCTTGTCCACTCTAAGGGGTGGGGACTTCAACTCCCAGAATCCCCCTGCCTCTTTCTCAACCAGGGTAACGTTAAGCTGTGTGGACTTTTAATTCCCAGAATTCCTAGGGATTTCAAGAATGCCTGTGGATTTCTGGGAGTTGAAGTTCATACATCTCAAAATGGCCAAGATTGAAAAACATAATTGCTGTAGTCTAACCTTTGCTCTAACCATTGAGCAACAAGGTTCTATCTATTTTTCCTGATGTGAAATTCTAGCACTGTGCAAAACTTAACAAATATGCAGATGGTACCAAGCTAGCAGGAATAGCCAACACCCAAGAAGATAGGCTCAAAATCCAGGTGGATCTTGACAGACTCGAACACTGGGCCATATCTAAGAAAATGAAATTCAATGTAGAGAAAAGTAAAGTCTTAGCACTTAGGCAAGAAAAACCCAAAGGACACATACAGACTGGGTGAAACCAGGCTCCATAGCAGGAACTGTGAGAGGGATCTTGGAGGCTTAGTGGACAACCAGCTAAATAGGAGCCAGCCGTGTGCAGCAGCAGCCAAAAAAGCCAATGCAATCCTAAGTTGCATTAACAGAGGGATACAATTGAGATCAAGGGAGGTACTAATACCACTCTGTAAAGCCTTAGTAAGACCACACCTAGAGTACTGCATCCAGTTTTGGTCACCACACTATAAAAAAGATTTTGAGACTCTAGAAAAAGTACCGAGAAGAGCAACCAGGATAATGAGGGGACTGGAGATTAAAACATACAATGAATGGTTTCAGGAACCATTCAGGGCCTGGCTAGTCTAGGGAAGAGAAGGACCAGGGGGGACAGGAGAGCATCTTCCAATATTTGAGGGGCTGCCACAGAGAGTAGGAAGGGGGTCAAGCTATTCTCCAAAGCACCCGAAGGCCAGACAAGGAATAATGGATGGAATCGAGGAGAGATTCAACCTGGAAATAAGGAATTTTCTGACAGAACAATCAACCAGTGGAACAGAAGTTGCCTTTGGAAGTTGTGGGAGCTTCATCACAAGAAGAGACTGGACTGCCGTTTGTCAGAAATGGTGTAGGGTCTCCTGCTTGGGCAGGGGGTTGGACTAGATGACCTACAAGGTCCCTTCCAACTCTGATTATCTGTTATCTGGAATGGAATAGAATGGAATGGAATAGAGTAGAATAGAATAGAATAGAATAGAATAGAATAGAATAGAAATGGAATGGAATGGAATGGAATGGAATGGAATGGAATAGAATAGAATAGAATAGAATAGAATAGAATAGAATAGAATAGAATAGCAGAGCAGAGCATAGCATAGTATAGCATAGCATAGCATAGCACAGAATAGAATAGATCCCTTCCAACTCTGTTATTCTGTTAGATCTGTTCAAATTTAAGCCGGGGCCTACCCTGATATAGTTTCTCTCCCCAAACCAAGCATCTCTGCAAACAACGTCCAGTTTGTGCGCCAAACCTCCCACAACCCGCATGCTGACTCACAAGCTGCAGCCTGGAACATGGCTATAACACACACACACACACACACACACACACACACACAGGCAAAGACACAGCCTCCCCCTCAAAAAAAAAACAACAACACCAAAAAGCATGTAAGTTTTGCCCCCGTGTCTCTAACGCTGAGCACCCTAGGTCTTTGCTGGATGTTTTTCCCAGTTAGTTCCCTGCCTCCCAGTTGGGCTGCTCACTCTCTCCCTTCCTTATTTGGGGGGCTTTGATTTATGGCACTGACTGCACCACGCAGCTGTGAGCGAAAATCCCAGGTGGTTTGGGGTGGGTAGGAAGCAGTTTGTCCTCACTGTGTCTAATCCGTCCCAGGCCCCAATAAACAGCCGTGAGAGATCTCAAAACACCAGTTTGCTGCCACTGGGCTTTACTGGAGGGGACTGGAGGACGGGGGTGGGGGAGGAAACAGTTTTTCTCGTGTTCTGTAAATAAATAACCCCGGGACGTTTAAAATGAAGCGGTTTGTGGCTGTTGTTTTTTTTTGTTGTTGTTTCCAACTTCATGTTTTGTTTCGTTTTTTAAATTTTATTCTGCATATATATATATACACATCAATGCCTAAACAGTGTGGCACTTAAGCGTCACACATTTTGGTGCGAACAAAAATAACGTTAATCGTATCCCTTACATTCATCAAACTTATATAATTCTGATGCTAAAACACATATTTGTATTGAATTGTAATCCTTCATTATTTAATTATTCAATATTCCAGTACATTCTTCTAATGCCAATGTGGGTTTTTTTTGTTTTTTGTTTTAAGGAAGCAAACCTCCGCTCTGGAAATACAAGGGGAGGGGGTGTCTTTGGAGGAGAGGCGGGTCCAGCCGTTGGGACTGCCGGGGTCTTCAAACCCCCTCCTCTCGAAGTTCCCCAATAAGCAGGAGCGATTTGAGGAATGGGTTTTAAACAGACTATGGGGTCTTGAACAGTGGTGGGATTCAACATTTTTTGCTACCGGTTCTGTAGGTGTGGCTTGGTGGGTGTGGCTTGGTGGGTGTGGCAGGGGAAGGATAGTGCAAAATCCCCCTTCCCTCCCCCACCCCACTAACCTGCTTTCCAGCTCCATTCTCCTGTGCAGGGCAACCAGAGGTGACATTGGCCGGTTCTCCAAACGACTCCAAATTCCTGCTACCGGTTCTCCAGAACTGGTCAGAACCGGCTGCATTCACCACTTCTGGACTTTAAAAGCCTTATCTGACACCAAGCAGGTATAGCTAGCTCCCAACTTTACAACACTTCGTTTAATATGCAAATTTAACGTTTCAAAAGTTTCCACGGCACTGAAAAAAGAGAGGTTAGTTTTTCACATTTACGACCGTTCTAGCTTTCCCACGGTTACGGGATCGAAATCCAGACCCTTGGCAACTGGCATGGACTTATGACGGTTGCAGTGTCCCAGGGACGAGTTACCTTCAGACAAGTCAGGTCAGCTGGATTCGCTTCACCCCTCGGGTTACCAACATAACAAATGCAGGGAAGTCACTTCGTGGCGAGGAAAGCCATCCGACGGGTCGAAGCTCACTTAGCAACTGTCTCGCTTAGCCACGGAAATGTTGGGCTCGGTTGTGGTAAGTCAAGGAGTACCTGATGTGTCTGCTTTAATTGGGGTTCACTGAGCCGCTTTCGATGGTGGATCAAGGATACTGATCCAACTTAAGCAAACCCTTGGACCAGGGGTGGGATTCGAACTTTTTTGACTACCGGTTTTGTGGGCGGGACTTGGTGGGTGTGGCTAAGTGGGCATGGCCATGTGACTGGGTGGGCGTGACTTATTTTTTGCAGCCCCCCCCCCCTTTTGGGGGCCTTCTGGGCCCCGGAGGGGCCTCAGGGGGGGCATTTTTTGCCCCTGAGCCCCCCCCATTTTTGGGGTCTTCTGGGCCTCAGAGGAGCCCCTAGAGGGGGAATTTTTTCCCCCTGAGCCCCTCCTTCCATTTTTTGCCTTCCTGGACCTCAGCAAGAGGAATCCTGGCACAGCTGATTATACGATCAGCTGATCGTCGGGATGGGAAAAAAAGAAATACCTTACAGCGTCAGACGGGCGGGGTGAGCGAGCCACTGGTAACTGGGGAACCGGGTCAGGGGCGTGGCCGGACAGAACTTACTACCGGTTCCGCGACACATGCCAAATCCTTGCTACCGGTTCGCCTGATCCGGTGTGAACCGGCTGAATACCTCCACTGCCTTGGCCCATCAGGTTAAGTGGCAAAAGGGTTAGCCAGATGTAGTAGGTGGTATGAATATGGCAGGTATCTTTTTTACCTGGTTGGGGATGAATGTGAGCAGACCGATGAGGAATACAGGTGAAGAGGGTGTTTTCAGGTGACAGGCAGGTCCTCTGCGGGGGAGGGAAGGAGGAGAGGAGATAGTAGGAAATGTAAAATAGGAAGGAGGAGAGGAGAGGAGAAAGGAGAGAGGAGAGAGGAAAGGAAAGGAAAGGAAAGGAAAGGAAAGGAAAGGAAAGGAAAGGAAAGGAAAGGAAAGGAAAGGAAAGGA
>NW_020769468.1:702673-715067 GCF_900518735.1 Pseudonaja textilis
TTTTTTTCTTTTTTTTCTTTTTAAAAAGAATTCCGTTACAGAATTCTCCACGGCTCCCAGGACACTCCTGTCGTCTTCCACGTCAATCCTCTTTGCTGGAGGTGTTCAAACAATCGGCTCGATCAGGCGGTCTATTTTTAAAGCGAGGATACAGCCAGGATTCTGACAATGGGGGGAAGGGGGCCGGGCTTCCCCCTGGGGACCACTCAGGAGCTGTCAGGGGCCACGAGGTTTCCTCAATGAGCCTCGGCCATACAATGCAAGGAAGATGGAGCCGAGAAAGACCTGGGACTGTGCTGGCCAGAGATTATCTTGCTCCTTTACCCAAAGCGGTGAACCCTGACCGGGCCAGGGAAGCAGGCACTGCCGTCAGAGGGTGGGCGAGGCAGCCGGTGAGCCGGGAAAACAAGGTGAAACCAACTCAGCTTTTTCCATCAGGCTTCTACAAGGTGGTTAGTTTGTGGGCCAAGAAATGTGCGCCGTTTTGCATTGTCTTTCGGTCAAACGTTGCTTACCTTTCGGCTCCGCCAGGAAGGACATTGGAGTCACCAGCGCTGGCTTTAGAACAACAGAAGAGATAACAGATAATCAGAGTTGGAAGGGACCTTGTAGGTCATCTAGTCCAACCCCACCCCACCCAAGCAGAAGACCCTACACCAATTCTGACAAATGGGAGTCCAGTCTCTTCTTGAAAGCTTCCAGGGATGAAGCTCCCACAACTTCCGAAGGCAACTTCTGTTCCATGGGTTGATTGTTCTCACTGTCAGAAAATTCCTCCTTATTTCCAGGTTGAATCTCTCTCCTTGTTCAGTTTCCATCCATTGTTCCTTGTTTGGCCTTTGGGTTCTTTAGAAAATAGCTTGACCCCTTCCTCCTCTCTGGGGCAGCCCCTCAAATATTGTAAGACTGCTATCCTGTCTCCCCTGGTCCTTCTCTTCCCTAGACTAGCTATGCCCAGTTCCTTGTGTGTTTTAGCCTCCAGACCTGCTTTGATCATCTTAGATAGATTCAGATTAACGCACCTGGAAGGGACCTTGTAGGTCCTCTAGTCCAACCCCCTGCCAAAGCAGTAGACCCTACGCCATTTCTGACAAGTGGTAGTCCAGTCTCTTCTTGTGATGAAGCTCCCACAACTTCCGAGGGCAACTTCTATTCCACGGGTTGATTGTTCTCACTGTCATAAAATTCCTCCTTATTTCCAAATTGAATCTCTCCTTGTTCAGTTTCCATCCATTACTCTTTGTCTGGCCTTCTTTCTTATGTGTTGGTCATGCCCCGAAGGAAGAAAATATTGGAATGAAATAAGGAATTGGTTGCAGGATATTATCAGTCTCCGAGCTTCAACCTGAAATGTTTCTATTAAGGAATAATGAGAGGAGTATTTGACAAAGGAACTAAATATATTATAATACATATATTGACAGCGGCAAGCATCGCCTAGGCTCAGAATTGGAAACTAGATAGTACCCCCTCCAAGATATGGAATGCTATGCGGTCTGGGAAAAGGGATGTAATTGGTTAGAAAGTAGAAACAAAAATTGATGTAAATATGGATGTTGACTGAATTGTCGATGTCACAGTCCTGAGAAGATTGCATTTGTTTTTATTTTTAGACATGTGGAAGAGTACAACAAAAATTATTTTTTTTCTTTTTTTTCTTTTTTTTTTTTGAACAAATTTTATTGATTTTCCAAAACAATACAGAGACAAACAAAACATAGAATATAATGACATAAGAGTTTTTTTTTTCTTAAAAAGCCAATACAACATCTTATTTAAAGACAGAATTATTCCAAGTTATCACATTTCCAAACAAGCACAATTTGATATATATATTTACCTTATCTGTTCATCTTCATATCTTATCCCAAACTTCTCTTTATTACTTCCTTTCCTTCTATTTATTCAAATTATATCTCTTTAACTTTAGATTGTGTACATTTTTTATATCCATCTGTCTTATACATTTTCATTATTCTCTTCCAATAAAAAAAAAAAACAAGACATAAAACATAAAAACATAAACATCTTTTCTGAAAGTTGCTTGATCCCGGGTTAAAACTCATTGTACAGACACCTCTTCAAAAATCATGTTCCTTATATATATCATTCCATATCTTATTACCGTTTCCCATTTTCTATATAGCTTCTTCCTTTTTTTAACTCTCTTAGTTTTATTCTACTTATCTCAGTTCAAGTCATAATATTTAACATTCTTTGAGTACAACAAAAATTATTATTGAAGAAAAAAAAAAGAATAACAAAAAAACAGAGTGGGAAGGGACCTTAGAGGTCTTCTAGTCCAACTCCCCCTCCCCCCCCGGCTGAAGCAGGACACGCTACGCAGGTCGTCCTCGACTTAACGTTTAGCTTTTAAGTTCATTGAGTGACCATTTGAAATGACAATGGGGCTGAACAAAGGGACTAAGGAATAAGTTTTCACACTTATGACCATTGCCGCATCGCCATTTGGATGTTTGGCAAGTGACTCATCTTTATGATGGTTGCAGTGTCTTGCGGTTACCTTCTGCAACCTTCGGACGAGCAAAATCGATGGGGAAGCCAGATTCACTTAACAAACATGTTACTAAATGAATCACTGCTGTGGGATCCTTGGTGCTCTCTGAGTTTGGTTGTTTTCTTGCAGACGTTTTACTACCCAACTAAGTAGCATCATCAGGGCTAGACGGGGAGTGGGTTGGATGAGAGAAGCGGGGAGGGAAGGAGGAGGAAGACTGTGGGGTCCTCGATGCTCTCTGAGCTTGGTGGGTTTTCTTGCAGACGTTTCATTACTCAGCTAGGTAACATCGTCAGTACTAGAAGGGAGAAGGGAGGAGGAGGAGGAGGAGGAGGAGGAGGAGGAGGAGGAGGAGGAGGAAAGGGACTATGGGATTCTTGTGATCTCTGAGTTGGTTGGGATTTTTTGGAGACATTTCATGACCCAACTAGAGAACAACATCAGTGCTAGAAGGAAGGGGGATTTGTGGAGTGGAGGAGGAGGAGGAGGAGGAGGAGGAGGAAGAGGACTGTGGGGTCCTTGGTGCTCCTGAGCTTGGTGGTTTTCTTGCAGACGTTTCATTACCAAACTGGGTAACATCATCAGAGCTGGTAAAGAGTTCAGCTCGTGCAACCACTATGTAGGGCAAACAGGCAGAAGGATGGTTTCCTTAATGACTGCACAATTTAGGTTAACATTGATAATCAAAGAAAAAAAAATTGGAATATTATATGGTATGGGATTTATTTTATCAACGGTTGGAAAATAAAACAAATTAAAATGGACAAGATGAATATATAGAGCAATAAGTTAAGGTTGTTAAAAAATAGTAATAGATATATTAAAGAATAGCTATAAGAAAATGTGATTATTGTTATATTGGCAAGAAAAGCATTCATTAGAATTGTAAGCCCAAGATATATGCACCCAGTTGACGCACGGTTGAAATGAAATGGAATTATTGTAAAATATAAAATAAAATAAAAATTAATAAAAAAAAAAGGACTGCACGATTCACTGTAAAGATTCGCTTAACAACTGTTGGAAGAAATATCCTTCTGGGTTCAGTTCCAAGTGAGGAAGAAAGACACTGGAAACATGGTGACGCCTTGGCAAAGATGGTTTAATGCTGGACAGGACCACATGGCTTGGAGCTCCTGGGTGAAAAGGGGAGTGCCTTAGTTATATAACCTCTGTTGGGCTCCACCTTACTGTTTCCTGTTCCTGTGTAATAATTGTATCCCATTGGCTGCCAGACTCCCAGGGGTGGGGTCTTAACTAACTTTGTAGGCTTTGTCTGGACCACATGGCTTCACCTGGGTGCTGGCTGAATACAATCTTCCTAGGCCAGGTGGTGAGATGGGTAGAGGCCTTTGTTATGTAGAATACTCTGGCCCAGGTCTTAATGGCCCGCCTATTAACAAAGGCGGGGGTGAGCTTCTTCTTCTTCTTCTTTTGTAAATTATTTTTTTTTTTTTAGACAACAAACATAAACACGAAACAACAAATAAAACCTTCTTTCAATCGTACAGTGCGTTGGTCGGTACATATTTCTTGTGTACAATATCCATAGTCTTTCCCGCTTAGATTTAAATTTATATTCATATTAGACTAATCAACTTTCCATGCCCTGTTATGTTGTTATTACATCATCATTAGGCTTTACTTGCAAGTTCACATTATCCTTTTTGAGCAAGACTCGCTTTTTACAAATTCTAATTCATATTATAGTTCCTTCCATAGTAATCAATCATAACGTATCATTACCATTGTATTATATTCACTATTGTATTATATTTATGTGACAATATATTTCATTTTCCTATTTTCCTATCTAAGCATTGATAAAATAAATCCCATATTTTGTAATATTCTTTTTCTTCTTGCTCTCTAATTGCCAATGTCAATCTACTGGTCTCTGCATATTCCATTCTTTTCTTTATCACCTCCTCCTCTTGGGGTGAGCTTCTACTTCTGAGTTTCTGCTCTTTTTTTAGGGGAAATATTCTGCCTTTTTAAGTATATCCTAAAATATTTCATTTTCCTAGGAGCGGGGTGGGTTTTAACTTCCAACACAACTGCAGCCACTAAGACTATAAAATGGGGCACAGCTCACTTCACAACTGTCTTGCTGAAAAATGGAAATTTTGCGCTCTGCTGCGGTCATAAGTTGAGGACTGGCTGTAACGTACGTTTTCTGCACCCAACATGGCCATGAAGAATATGCAATGAAATTCACACACATCTGGAGAATGAGGGAAAAACTGAAATAGAGACGGATTCCGTACAAAATGTCCATGTGTGCTTTTTTTGACAACATTGTGGAATTCCGGAATGGTTTGTCAGCTGTCTAATGTGGCAACAACGATCCTTGTAAGTTTGAGGATTTCCCAGGCTTATCTTGTTTAGTGTGGGAACGATATGGGTCACAACATTGGGTCCTATCTAACAAAAAATGAAATTCAGTGTAAAGAAAAATAAAGTTTTACACTTTTCTTTTTACTTAGGCAAGAAAAACCAAAAGTACAAGAGCAGATGAGGTGAAACCTGGCTCAATAGTAGTAACTGTGAGGGATTTAAAAGGGGAGATAATTAATGAATATACAAACTATAACTAACTTAAGTTAGTAATTTAGGGGGGAAACTATTTCTTTAATGATTGTTTTAAATTAGCCTCTATGAAAGGATGTAATGAGAATATGCGATGAAATATGCAAATATGACAGATAAAAGTATTAAAGTATAATAATTCTGAAGAGATGGGAAAAACTGGTGATTGAAATAAGAGGAAAATATTTGCTATAATAAAAAAGAAAATGTATAAAAACACTGCTTATATAAGAAGTTAAATGTAAAAGTTGAATATGTAATTATGGCCATATTTGTATGTAAATGTGGAAACCTGTAAATCATGATGTTCACTAAAAAGAGACGTTTTAAAAATGTGGAAAATTCAAATAAAACTTGTTTAAAAAAAATAGTAACTGTAAGAGTCCTAGTGGACGATCACTTAAACGTGAGCCAGAAGTGTGCAGCAGCTGCCAAAAAAGCTAATACGATCCTGGGTTGTATAAACAGAGGCACAGAATCACAATCGCGTGAAGTATTAATCCCGCTTTAGTAAGGCCCCACCTGGAATCCTGCATCCAGTTTTGGTCACCACGTTACAAAAAAGAAATTTGGAAAAAGTGCAGAGAAGAGCAACTGAGAGGATCAGAGGCCTGGAGACTAAAACATACGAAGAATGGCTGGACAATTTGGGTTTGACTAGTCTGGAGAAAAGAAGGAACAGAGGGGGCCGTGATAGCAGCATTTCAGTATTTGAGGGGCTGCCCCAAAGAGGAGTGGGGGTCGATTTATTTTCAGTGGTGGGATTCAAACAATTTAACAACCGGTTCTCTGCCTTAATGATTCCTTCCAACAACCAGTTCACCAAATTGCTCAGAAAATTAACAACCAGTTCCGCCAAACTGGTGTGAACTGGCTGAATCCCACCACTGGTTATTTTCCAAAGCACCTGAAGGCAGAGCAAGAAACAATGGATGGAAACCAGTCAAGGAGAGAAGCAACCTGGAATTAAGGAGAAACTTTTTTATTTTTTATTTGTATTTATTTATTTATATTTGCCAGTTGTTTACAATAGGTATAAGTAAAAACATAGTTATGAATACATGGATACATATAAGAAAAATACAAAAGGAAAACAATAGGACAGGGATGGTAGGCACGATTGGTGCGCTTATGCACCTACCCCCCCTACAGACCTCTTAGGAAAGGAGTGAGGTCAGTAGTAGACAGTCTAAGGTTAAAGTTTTTGGGGTTTGGGGAAGAAACTACAGAGTCAGGTAGAGGATTCCAGACATTGAACACTCTGTTGCTGAAGTCGTATTTCCTGCAATCAAGTTTGGTGCGATTAACCTTGAGTTTGTATCTATTGTGTGCTCTTGTGTTGTTGTGATTAAAGCTGAAGTATTCATTGACAGGTAGGACATTGCAATGTATGATTTTATATGCTATACTTAGATCGGACCGAAGGCGGCGTAGTTCTAGGTTTTCTAGTTCTAGAATTTCGAGTCTGGTGGCATAAGGTATTCTACAACGAGTAGAGGAGTGGAGAACTCTTCTTGTGAAATATTTCTTTTTCAACTGTGTTAATATCAGTTATGTAATGTGGGCTCCAGATTATGAGCTGTCTTCGAATATTGGTCTAGCAAATGTTTTGTATGCTTTAGTTAACTTCCTAACAGGGAGGACAATTAACCAGTGGAACTGCTTGTCTCCAGAAGTTGTGGGTGCTCCATCACTGGAGGTTTTTAAGAAGAGACTAGACAGCCATTTGTCTGAAATGGCATAGAGTCTCTTGCTCAAGCACTGGTTTGGACTAGAAGACCTCCAAGGTCCCTTCGAACTCTGTTAATCTGTAATGGAAAAACTTGTTCTGTAACCAGCTTTTAATCTGGGTCAGTATAGCTCAGGGCTGCCATCTAGCTGAGACGGAGGTTAAAGTTGGCTACGCTAAACTACAGTACAGGTAGTCCTCATTTTAAGACCATAACTGAGTACGGAATTATGGTCGTGAGTCACGACAGCCATTAAGCAGATTATTGCATAACCTTTTCCTATTCTATGACCGTCTTTGCAGTGGTGGTGAAGAGAAGATTCTGCTCATTAAGTGAGTGTAGCGGTCGTAAAGCGAATCCTGCAGTTGTTAAGTGAAAAGCCACCGTTGTTAAGCAAACCCATTGTTTGCTTTGGGGCGGGCTTTTGGTGGAAATTGGAAGCAAATGTCGGTTTCTGGACAAAATGTCATAAATTGTCTTCACGTGATAGCTGGCGCTGCCAGTGGGCCAAGAACTGAACTTGTGTTCCCGTCAGAAGTTCGAATCTGTTGAAATTAGAAGTGGGAAGAATATTATTATATGCAAGTAAAGATTAACAACAACAAACAACAAACAACAACAACAACGATGATGATGTAAAGGTTCCCCGCACACATCCATGCTCATTGTTTCTGGCTCTAGGGGGCGCTGCTCATCTTCATTACAAAGCCGAAGAGCCAGCGCTGTCCAAAGACATTTCTGTGGTTGTGTGGCCGGCATGACTAAACGCCTTCGAAGGCGTACGGAACGCTGTTCCCTTCCCACCAAAGGGGTCCCTATTTTTCTACGTGCATTTTTTACTTGCTTTCGAACTGCTAGGTTGGCAGAAGCCGGGACAAGGAATGGGAACTCCCTCCGTGACGTGGTGCTAGGGATTCGAACCGCCCAATGGCCAACCTTTCTGATCGACAAGCTCAGCATCTTAGCCCCTGAGCCCCCACATCCCTTTTATTCATAGCAATAGCAATAGCCCTTAGACTTATATACTGCTTCCCAGCCCTCTCTGAGCGGTTTACACTGTCAGCCTCTGGCCCCCAACAATCTGGGTCCTCATTTTTACCCACCTCGGAAGGAGGGAAGGCTGAGTCCACCTGGAGCCAGTTGGTCAGGATCAAACTACTGGCAGTGGGCAGAGTTAGCCTGCAATACTGCATTCTAACCACTGGGAGGGAGGGAGGGAAGGAAGGAAGGAAAGAAGGAAAGAAAAGAAAGAAAGAAAGAAAGAAAGAAAGAAAGGAAGGAAGGAAGGAAGGAAGGAAGGAAGGAAGGAAGGAAGGAAGGAAGGAATAGCACTTAGACTCATATACCGCTTCTCCCAGTGCTTGTACAGCCCTCTCTAAGTGGTTTACAGAGTCAGCCTCTGGCCCACAACAATATATATGTCTATATCTGTATCTAATCTATATCTATATCAAATCTATACCTATGTCTAATCTATATGTCTATATCTAACCTATATATCTATATCTAATCTATATCTATGTCTGTGTCTATCTCTATATCTAATCTACATATATATCTATATCTGTCTGTCTAATCTATATCTATATCTAATCTATATCTATTAATGATTACAAATAATAAATAAGTAAATATATATTTACTCATTTATTATTTGTAATCATTATTTTTTTATTGAAATGTTTCTTTTATGGTTTTTATTTTTATTTTGTTTAAACAAAATAATGAAACATAGCATATTTGCCTAAAGAGTCCTGGCACTATATATCATCGCTACATATAGAAACAGCCCAAAGCTCTGTTTTGGTAAATTTTTATCAATTACCCAAAGCAAAGCTGCTTTTTTTTTCAAGAAGCGACTGGACTTTCTGGTTTTTCTTTGAAGATGTTTCGCTTCTCAAGAAGTTTGTTGCAGGAATTGAGCATGGCTAGTCTAGTGAAGAGAAGAACTCAGGGGAGACATGATAGCAGTGCTCCAATGTTTGAGGGGCTGCCACAGAGAGGAGGAGGGGGTCAGGCTATTTTCCAAAGCACCTAAAGGCCAGACAAGAAATAATGGATGGAAACTGAACAAGGAGAGATTCAACCTAGAAATAAGGAGAAACTTTCTGACAGGGAGAACAATCAACCCATGGAACAGAAGTTGCCCTCGGAAATTGTGGGAGTTTCATCCCTGGAGGCTTTCAAGAAGAGGCTGGACTGCCCTCTGTCAGAAATGGTATAGAGTCTCCTGCTTGGGTGGGGGGTTGGACTAGATGACCTACAAGGTCCCTTCCATCTCTGTTAATCTGTACCTGTATCGAAGTGAAACGTCTTCAAAGAAAAACCAGAAAGTTCAGTTGCCTCTTGAAAAAAAGCACCATTAGGACAACCATGACCTGGATGACGGAGAATCTCTTCAGACTCCCAGTAATGGAGAATTCACAACTTCTGGAGGCAAGCAGTTCCACTGGTTAATTGTTCTCACTGTCAGGACATTTCTCCTTAATTCCAGGTTGCTTCTCTCCGTGATTCGTTTCCATCCGTTGCTTCTTTTCTTGACTTTTCCTTGATTGGTTTCCACCCGTTGCTTTTTGTCCTGCCTTCTGGGGCTTTGGAGAATAGCTTGACTCCTTTCTTCTTTGGAGCAGCCCAACAAATATTGGAAGACTGCTATCCTGTCCCTGCTAGTCCTTCTTTTCATGAAACGAGACCTACCCAGTTCCAGCAACTGTTTTTTTGTATGCTTTCACCTCCAGTCTCCTAATCATCTTTGCTACTGTTCTCTGCGTCGATTGTAGAGCGCAGAGTGTGTTTTTCCAACAGAAATGTGCTTTGGGTTCAGTTTGAAGTGCGTGCATTTTATCTATTTATTTTCCTTTATTGATACATTTTACAAGACAGCACTTTTTGTTTAGCACTACCAGGAATTAATTCTGCATTGTATAAATCCGCACTACATGCGTTGTAGCGTTTTATTAGCACTGGCTGAGAAGGCAGCGTGGCTAAGAAGCATGGGTAGAGTTAAAATGCCCTCTAGCGGGAAATGGTGATTTATTTATTTATTTGTTTGTTAAGCAAGTGTTAGATAACAGGTATAAGTATAAACATGGTTATGAATACATGAAATGGATATGAATTAAAAAAAGAAACAATAGGACAGGGACAGTAGGCACGTTGGTGCGCTTATGCACGCCCCCTACAGGCCTCTTAGGAAGGGGGTGAGGTCAATAGTAGACAGTCCAAGGTTAAAGTTTTTGGGGTTTGGGGAAGAAACCACAGAGTCAGGTAGAGTATTCCAGACATTGACCCCTCGGTTGCTGAAGTCGTATTTCCTGCAATCAAGTTTGGTGCGGTTAACCTTGAGTTTGCATCTATTGTTTGCTCTTGTGTTGTTATGGTTGAAGCTGAAGTATTCATTGACAGGTAGGACATTGCAATGTATGATTTTATATACCATACTTAGATCGGACCGAAGACGGCGTAATTCAAGGTTTTCTAGGTCTAGAATTTCAAGTCTGGTGGCATAAGGTATTCTACAACAAGTAGAGGAGCAGAGAACTCTTCTTGTGAAATATTTCTGGACTTTCTCAACTGCGCTAATATAAGATACGTAATGCGGGTTCCAGGCTGATGAGCTGTATTCAAGTATTGGTCTAGCAAATGTTTTGTATGCTCTAGTTAGTAGTGTAATATTACCAGAAAAAAAGCTACGCAGGATTAGGTTAACAACTCTTAATGCCTTTTTGGCTATGTAGTTACAGTGGGCTCTAGCACTTAGATCATTAGAGATGAGTACTCCAAGGTCCTTGACAGAGTTTGGATCACCAACAAGGTCTTGACCATTCAGCTTTTATTTTCTGATTTTTTTTTTTAACCAATATGTAAGACAGAGCATTTGTTTGTTGAAATTTGAAGTTGCCATTTGTTTGACCATTCTGACACATAGTCGAGGTCATTTGCAAATGCTACCCTGCTTCCTTTTTGTGATTTTAGGCTTTTTCGGTCCTAGAAGGAGATAATGGCCAAACCACTTCGGGAATCTTGCCCTGAAAAATTCGGAGATTTGTCCAGGGAAAGAATGTCTGTATTGCATTTCATTTCCACCCATCTCACTCTTGTAAACTTGTTGTTGTTCATACAGGTTGTCCTCAACTTATGGCCACACGCAATGGAGCCCAAAATGTTTCTGTTGCTAAGCAAGACAGTTGTTATGGGAGTTTGGCACATTTTACGACCTTTCTTGCCAATGTTGTTAAGTGAATCACTGCTGTGGTGAAATTAGCAACAGGTTGTTAAGTGACTTTCCCCCCCCCCCTCCACTTTCCTGGCCAGAAGTTTGCAAATGGGGATCATGTGAACACAGGACACTGCAACCGTCATAAATAAGAGTTGCCAAGCCTCTGAATTTTGATCATGTGGCCGTGGGGATGTTGCAGCAGTCATAAGTGTGAAACGGTCATTTTTTCAGTGCCGGTGTAATGGTCACTAAACAAATGCTATCTCTATATAAATTTGTTCAATGAATAATTAAAACAGAAAACAAAAGTCCCATAAGTGTTGGGAATCAAGCGGCATATATTTTAATAATAATAACAATAACAACAATAATTTCCTGATTCTTGCAGCCCAAGGACAAGCCATCAGAATAGAAAAATCTGCTGATGACCCCAAATGCAAGCTCTGCAAAGAAGTGGATAAAACCATCGCTCACATGCTGAGCTGTTGCAAGACAATAGCTGAGACTGACTACAAACGGCACAACACAGTCGTTCAGATGGTCCACTGGAACTCGTGTCACAATTACCATCTGCCTGTAGCGAAGAACTCTGGGATCGTAAGCCTGAAAAAGTGGTCGAAAATGAGCATGCAAAACTACTGTGGGACGTCCGAATACAGACTGACAAAAGTTTTGGAACACAGCACCCCGGATCTCACAACTGCGGAGAAGAAAAAAGTGTGGATCGTCGGCATTGCCATACCCGGTGACAGCAGAATTGACGAGAAAAAACTCGGAAAAAAATCACCAGATATCAGGACTTGAGAATCGCACTGCAGAGACTCTGGCATAAACCAGTGCAGGTGGTTCCAGTGATACTGGGCACACTGGGTGCTGTGCCTAAAGACCTAGGCAAGCATTTGAAAACAATTAGCACTGACAAAATCCCCACTGGTCAGCTGCAGAAGGCCACCTTACTGGGATCTGCTCACACCCAGTCCTAAATGCTTGGAAAGTGTTGCGGACTAGTGATTTGTGATATGAAACCCAGCATAGTTATCTTGCTTGCTGTGTACACTGTCATAACAACAACAACAACAATGCAAAATCCAGTCTGAACATCTGGCTGACTGTGCAAAGAACAACCAGAAAACTGAAGAACAGAAAGAAGCTTCTTGGATGAGAAGTGAAATGTCTTCAAAGAAAGTCATCCCCATCGTTCCCAGCCAGACTGTCCCGATGCCATGACATGAAGCCTGTGGATAGGAAGGAGGGAGGGAGAGGGAGAATAAGAGAGAGGGAGGGAGGGAGGGAGAGAGAGGAGAAATTGCGGGAGAGAAAGAGAGAGAGAAAGGGAGA
>NW_020769468.1:723474-739419 GCF_900518735.1 Pseudonaja textilis
TCCTCCTCCTCCTCCTCCTCCTCCTCCTCCTCCTCCTCCTCCTCCTCTTCTCCACAAACCCTATTCTCTTCTAACACTGATGATCTTACCTAGTTGGGTAATGAGACATCTGCAAACAAAACCCAACAAAACTCAAGAGCCCTTTTCTCCTTACTACTGGTTGAATGTATTCAGGGCATCATTACTCAGGGCATCACTACTCCATCCCTCAGTTGGCAATCTTCAAGAGCCAGCTGGTGATTACTAAGCAATCCTGTGGGTTTAAAACAGTTAAGCAGAACAGTTTGGAAACTATTTCTTGTATTTGAAACTTGTTGAGGCTTTTCCAAAACAGGATTGTGCCTGTTGTTGGAAGTAAAAATGTTACAGATGCAGCCCAAACTTTCTGTGGCTAAGCAAAACATCGGTTGAAATGAGCTTTGCCCCGTTTTGCGACCTTTCTGGCCACAGCTGTTAAGTGAATCACTGCAGGGGGTTCAGCTAGTCACCCGGTTGTTAAGTGAGTCCGCCTTCCCCATCCACTTTGCTTGTCAGAAGGTCGCAAAAGGAGGACCCCTGGACACTACAACCGTCTTAAAATATTGCCAAGCATCCAAATTTTGACCAGGGGGATGCTGCAACAGTCCTGTGCGAAAAACGGTTATAAGTCCCCTTTTTTCCCCGGGCTGTTGTAACTTCGGTCACTAAATGAACTGTTGTAGGTCGAGGACTACAACTGTAACGACACTGGGGTCTTCCTTATCCTTGCAACGAGGACCTCACGGCTGCCTCTTGCTCTCAATTTCCTCCCCAAGGTTCATTTTTCCTGCATTTCCTGAGCTGCGTTGCGTCCTCCCTCCTTAATCATGGTGGAAAAACCGTCCTGGTTGCCACGAATCCCAAGAGCCACCTCCCTCCCATTTCCTAACACAGGTCCTCTGTAGAGGTGAGGAGGGAGTGTGCCAAAAACATCGGTGCCAATAGTTGTGTAGTTGTTCTTCCTGGGGTTCTGGAAGGATATGTGGAGCGTGCCTACGTTCGTTGGATATCGTAAGCTGAAACGAGAGTAAACAGGAAAAAACAAACAAACAGTAAATACAGGTAGGGCTCGGCTTACGGCCACGTTTGAGGTCAAAATTTGTGTTGCTAAGTGCGACAGTTAAGTGAAACCGTCATAAATACGAGTCAGCTGCCTCGTGATTATGGGGATGCGACAACAGCCGTAAGTGTGTGAGAAATAGTCGTAAGTCCCCTTTTTTTTTCCAGTGCTGTTAATAACTTTGAATGGTCACTAAGAGAACTGTTGCAAGTCGAGTTTACAACCACAACTGAACCCAGCATTTCTTTTGCTAAATGAGACAGTTGTTAAGTGAACTCTCATTTTAGGGCTCGCTTCGGTTCTAACTAACCCGTTGGGGAAAGGGAAGGATTTACAGCTAGTCCTCGACTTACGGCCACAATGGAGCCCAACATTTCTGCTGCAAAGCGAGGCATTTATTAAGTGAGTTTTGCCCTGTTTTACGGCCTTTCTTGGCCACAGTTAACTGAACCGCTGCAGCTGTTTGGAGAGTAACGTGGTGGTTACGTGAATCTGGCTTCCCCATTGGCTGGTCAGAAGGTGACCAAAAAGGGAAATCACATGACCCCAGGATACTGCAACGGTCATAAATATGAGTCAGTTGCCAAGTGCCCAAATTCTGATCACATGACCATGGAGATGCTGCAACGGTCATAAGTGTGAAACACTTTTCTTCAGTGAGGTGGTAACTTCGAATGGTCACTAAACACACTGTTGTAAGTGGAGGATTACCTGTATGAGGAACCAGCCATGTGTTTTGTGTTAGGGAGATTTTTGAGGTGGGAGATTATAGAATCACAGAAATCCAGGCACGGAGGTCTTCTAGTCTGAGGGGTCGCCAACCTCTTGGACTTCAGGGACCACCAAACCCATAATTTTAAATCCCGCGGACCAGAGACCCTGGGAAAATCCCCCAAAATGTCTGCAGGAAAATTCCCCACCCCGTTTTCCCACCGATCGATCGTTCTTTATTTGGGATCGCAGGATACCGTCCCCAGCTCCGTTCTCAGGGGGGAGAGAGAGAGAGAGGAGAGACTTTTGGCTTTTTGCAAGGAAAGCAGCAGAAGTCTTGCTTTCTCTCCCTCAAACTCTGCCAGACATGAGTCTTTGCCAGCACAGCCTCTTGGCGCAGGAGGCCTTGCAGGGGCCCAAAGGCTCATTTCGGGCGGAGTTTGGGGGAGAGAAAGAGAGACTTCTCCTGTTTTCCTTGCATGCAGCCAGAAGCAGAAGCTGAAAGAAGCAGCCCAATGGCCAGGCCAGGCACGTGGGGCGAGTGGGACAACTTCCTCCCCTCCACCCTTTTCCCCCCTCCCCTCCCTACCTCGTGTTGTTCGCAATGCAAGCGACGCAAGTTCCCATTTGGGCCGTGTGGGCGGCACAGCCTTGTGTTCCCGCGCAGCTTGGATTCATTGCTTTGGGGGTGACGTTTCTCTGTGGACCACCACAGTTTTCTCGCGGACTACCAGTAGTCCCCAGTCCACTGGTTGGTGACCACGGATCTAGTCCAATCCCTGTTCCAAGGTCATCTCAGCCAAATGGTTGTCCAATTTTTTCTCAAAACCCCCCCAGTGATGGAGCATCTCTGGAAGGCAAGCTTGTTCCATAGATTAATTGTCCTATAATTTTTTATACTACAATTTAGAATAGATCTTGATGCTTCCCCCACCCTCCCTGTTTGTTTATAGGTATGGCTTCCATGTCTCCATCAATAATACTATAATATTATTATTATAATAATACTGTGGCCGCCTCATGCAGGCAGCCCTGAACTTAACGACCACAGTGGAGCCCAACATTTCTGTTGCTAAGTGAGGCGTTTGTTAAAAGTGAGTTTTTGCCCCGTTTTACGAATTGTCTTCCTTGCCACATTTGTTAAGTGAGCCACTGCTGCGATGGTTAAATTAGTCACACGGTTCTTAAGTGAATCAAGTCATAAATACAAGTCAGTTGTCAAGCACATTCGAATGTAAATCGTGGCCGCGGGGATTCTACAAGTCGTAAATGTGAAAAACAGTCATAAGTCACTTTTTTCGGTGCCGTTGTAACTTCAAATGGTCACTAAATGAAGTGTTGTAAGTCTTGCACCACCTGTATTAAATTTTTGGGTTTTTTGTTTGTTTGTAAACATCTGATCTTACTGTCTTGGGGAATTCGTTTCCTCCCCTCTTTAAAATGACAGGAGTCTGTTAAAGAGGCCTAAGGAATCTCCTCCTAGTTTCTACTCCTGTCTGTTTGATCATGGACTTTATACTGTGGTGAAAGTTGAACCGTGAATCAGCTAGGAACCTGTTTTACTGCGGGCAAGGCATGATTTAATTGGCGAGTCCAAATTTGGTGGAAAAACTCAGAGTAGATTTGTTAATGGAATTCTTTGGGTGGTTTGCGATTTCTTCATTCTTGTAGGAAGAAGCAAAATCACTGGCCTTTATTTTATTTTATTTTATTTAGAAAATTCATATTGCCGCCTACTCTCACATGGCAGATAACAGATAATCAGAGTTGGAAGGGTCCTTACAGGTCATCTAGTCCAACCCCCCACCCAAGCGGGAGACCCTACACCATTTCTGACAAATGGCAGTCCAATGTCTTCTTGAAAGTCTCAAGTGATGACGTTCCCACAACTTCAGAAGGCAACTTCTGTTCCATGGGATGAATGTTCTCACTATCAGAAAGTTTTTCCTTATTTCTAAGTTGAATCTCTCCTTGTTCAGTTTCCATCCATTATTCCTTGTCTGGCCTTCAGGTGCTTTGGAGAATATCCCCCTCCTCCTCTCTGGGGCAATCCCTCAAATATTGGAAGGCTGCTCTCCTGTCTCCCCTGGTCCTTCTCCTCCCTAGACTAGCCAGGCCCAGTTCCTGCAACCGTTCATCGTATGTTTCATCCTCCAGTCCCCTAATCATCCTGGTTGCTCTTCTCTGCCCTCTTTCTAGAGTCTCAACATCTTTTTTATAATGCGGTGACTCAAGGTGGCTTGCAGGGATATAAAAACAGCATATAAAAATAACACACCCCTCCCCAAAGTTATTAATGTAGAAGTCGTCCTGGACTTAACCACCAAAATTGAGCTCAAGATTTCCGTTCCTAAATGAGACAATTGTTAAGTGAGTTTTCACCCTACGGAGTCCCTCTGTGAGGGAGATGGGTGGTTTAAAAACCTGACAGGTAGATAAATAGGTTTTATGAAAAGCACTATTGTATTCTAGAAACCTTCAAACTCTCAGACAAACAGGGAGAACTGTGGTCTCCTGTAGGTCTTATTTTCAAAGTAACCATAACCCTAATCTGTCCAGCCAAGCAAAGGAAAGTGTGAATAACAGGTCAATTCATCTTCTGATGTTCTTTGTGGAGAAGGTTAGGTCCCAGGTGGTTCTATTTTGATGCCTACAGGTAGTCCTCGACTTAGGACGACAATTGAGCCCCACATTTCAGTTGAATAAATATCGTCGACTTTTGCAGCCACAGTTGCTAAGCGAATCAGCGCGGTGGTTACGTTAAGTGAATCGAGCTCCCCCACTGACTTTGCTTGTCAGAAGGTCGCAAAAGAGATGACTTTGGGGCACAGCAACCGTCATAAGTACATGCCAGTTGCCAAGCCTCTGAATTTTGATCACATGGCCCTGGGGATGCTGCGATCAAGGATTGTGTGAAAAACAGCCATAAGTCCCCCTTTTTTTTCAGTGCCGTAAAAACTTTGGACATCCACTAAATGAGCAGGTTGTAAGTGGAGAATTGCCTGTATGCAGTTTCCTAATTTAAACCCATTTGACTTCCAGTGGACTTTCCACAAACAATCTAGCTTTACAAGGTGGTTCTTTGTGGACCAATTGAGTTTTAAATTGCACGTAAACCCACGTTTATTTGAACTTACCCTTGAAGAAACAGGAGGGGTTTTATAACGTCTGTTAAACACCATTTCTGCTTAACCAGTTTTTTTTTTCCAAGAAGGCTTTCCATTGCAGCCAAGATTGGCAATGGGGATGTCAGCTAAATTAAGTTGCCAATTGGGCATGTCCTTTCCCTGAAAAATGGCTTCTTTTCATGAAATAACTATTATGGAATTTACTTCACGCTGTTGACTAATGTTTCTGACTCTTGTTGCTTCCAATAATATCGTGCTTCCCTCAAAACGAGGCCCTGTCTTATATATTTTTTCCACCAAAAATGCACCAGGTCTTATTTTCGGGGAGGGGATGTGATTCACCTCACTTGCACGTCTCGCCGCCGGCCTCCTTTTCACTGTCAGAGGCCTTCAGGGGTAATTTCTGCAGCCGCCAAGGCTTTCCCGGAGGCCTTTGCAGCCAATAACAGAACTCCGGATCGATCTGGAGCTCTGTTATCGGTTACAGAGGCCTTCGGGAAAGCCTTGCCGGTTGCAGAAGAAATGGGACGGCAAAGCAGGTGTCAGGGGGTGTGTATGTGCAAGGCCTGGTTGCAACTATCCAAAGGCAAGTAGTAAGGCAGCTCCACCATCCCCACCCTAGATTAATTTTTACCCATGCACCCTGGAGTTGGCGAGGTCTTAGGGCAGAGGTCTTCCAACTTGACAGCTTTAAGACTTTGTGGACTTCAACTCCCAGAATTCCTCCTCGGGTCATGTTAGCTCAGGAATTCTGGGAGTTGAAGTCCACAAAGTCTTCAATTTGCCAAGTTTGAAGACCCTTGACTTAGGGCTTATTTTGGGGGTGGGTGGGTGGGTGTAGGGCTTATTTTGGGTGCACATGTAAAAAACAACAACCAAGCTAGGGCTTACTTTCGGGGGAGGTCATATTTTTTAGGGACAGGGCCAAAAATGAAATTGTGGTAAAGCAGAAATCCCTGAACTTTCTGACTTTGTGGACTGGCTGGGGGCAGGGAGGGGGGTGGAAGAGAATGGTTATGTGCGAGCGGCAGGCAAGCATGTAGCAGCCCGGTTCTGAACGGGCCTTGAACCAGTAGGGGTTGGTGACCTCTGTAGTAAAACACTAAATGTTGAAATGAAAATGGAAGGCCTGGCCTAACGTTACCCTGAGTGAATTAATCATGGGAGGGATGGTTTTTCCTCCCTGGTGAGTAATTGCAAGGTTGCGTTGTAATCGGCTGTCAGTCTAAAGGTTCCCCTTTGCGAACGCCGAGATTCTTCCGTTATATTGCAAGGATTTACTTCGCATGAATTCCTTGAATCCAGTTTACGGTGTGTCTCAACCGTCGGCGACTTTAAGATGGGCGGACTGCAACTCCCAGAATTCCCCCAGCCAGTCGCGGCTGGCTGGGGGAATTCTGGGAGCTGTAGTCCACCCATATCTTTAAAGTCACCAAGGCTGAGAAATAGTGTTTTATAAAGATTTCAAATTTAAGAGAAGAGGTGCAAAGAGTCTTTCAAGCTTTTTTTGACGTTCGCAGCATCCTGCGATCACTTAATGATATTTTTTTTTTGTTGGAAACCGGTGATTCTCCTTTCTGTCAAAAACCCCTTATAGCAAACTGGTTTGTTTAATGGCTCCCTTTAGAATTGCCCTGTTGCTTAACAACCACTTCAGAAAGTGGAAAAATCCGTCACGGCCCTGTGGCGACTTATTTCCCCAACCCTGACCGTAATAGCAGGCGCGCTTATTGTCATAAGGACAGCCAAGGACTACCTGTACAGCCATGCAGGTGGCGGTTGACTTACAACCACCATCGAGCCCAAAATTTATGTTGCGGAGTGAGACATATGTGAAGTGAGGTTTTGCTCCATTTTACGACCTCTCTTGCCGCGTTCGTGAAGTGGATCACTTCGGTTGTTAAAGTAGTAACCCCGTTGTTAAGGGAATCTGGCTTCCCTGTGGACAGCCCGCTCCCCCGGTCGCAAAAGGGGATCACATGTCCCTGGGACACTGCAACGGTCATAAATGCGAGTCAGTTGCCAAACGTCTGAATTCGAATCGCATGACAGTGGGGACGATGAAATGGTCGTAAGTGTGAAAATTGGTTATCTCAAAGGGGCTTCTTTTTCAAGAGACAACTGGACTTTTCTGGTTTCTTCTCTGAAGAGGTTTCGCTTCTCATCCAAGAAGCTTCTTCCGCTTTGACAGGACAGTGGAGAATGGAAGGATTTATATTCCTTGCAGACAGCTGGTCATTTGCATCCTTTTTAGAGAGTTGTTGAGGCCACTTGGAGGTTTAAGGACTGCCTGTATACCGATTTTGGCACTGGCCCTTGCTAGTTGTGCCTCTGAATTATTGGTCCCTGCTGATCATAAAGTATGAAAAAATAAAATAAAATTAAAAGACAGGGTGAGAGTCATATTCCCCCTGGGATGAGTCAAGATATTTTGCATCTTTGCAAGAGACGCCCTTCACACCCGGTCGAGCGATGACGCAGCACGCTCCTCCTTTACAGTGCAAATTCCGAAAACTTGCTCGCAGAGGTAGAATATTTTTGGGAGGAGACTTTCTAAATATTTTGTGTGGGTTTTATTTTTATATTTTTTTTGAACATGGCTTTTATATTTAGTCACTTTTCTCGCGTCTTTCCCTTCCGAAGGTAGGAGGTGATATCTTAAAACCTAAGTGTCATATAAATTGGGTACAGAAATCTGGGTCTTTACTTTTCGTTGAGGCTTTGCGTGGAAGGAGAAAAGGAAGTTGACATTTTATACGGGTCGCCCCCTTTTAGAAGAATCCAGGTGAGGCTTTCGAAGTCTTCAGCTCGGTAGTCCCTACCATTTGAAGAATATAATTGGATTATTGACCGTGAGTGGCGGTTGAGAACTGACAGTTCATGGACTGGTCTAAATTAACGTGCAGGTAATCCTTGGCTTAACGACCACCAGGGAGCCCCAAAATTAAGTTGTTAAGCAAGACATGTTGCTCCATTTTATGACCCGGGTGTGAATGGTATCACTGCAATTCATGGCAAGATACGTGGCAAATAAATTTAAGAAGTAAAAATGTTATACAACAGAAAACATGAGTCTAAAGTGGAATCAGAATGTACCAGAGTGTCACTTATAGCAATAAGACTTATAAGGATGAGACCTAGATACATAGATTGATAAATCACTAGACGAGAGAGAAAGAATTACATTAAAGAATCTTAAAAATTAGATAGTTATCTTTAAAAAAAATAGAGATAGATGACAGTATCTTTTAAAAATTAGACAGATGAGGTGGAATGTTTTAAACGTTAGATGATAGATACAGAGATAGATATCTTTTCTTCCTTCCTTCCTTCCTTCCTTCCTTCCTTCCTTCCTTCCTTCCTTTCTTTCTTTCTTTTATATATATCAAAGCAAAATACCACTCATGCATCATCACAAAATCTCCAGAACCGTAAAACATACAAACTTGAAATTGGGCACCTATGTTCCTCTTGGCTTCTAGGTGCTCACTAAGAAAGGGTTTTTCAAAATGACCATCAGAGCATTTAGAGTATTTCCTATATTATTAACACACTCTGATGCTAAGGAGTTCTACTCCCCCTCCCCACCTGAAAAGAAATCTCTTCCAAATGCAAAACCCAAGCAGAGGAGTTTCAGTTTCACAGCAGCAAGCAGCTTTAGTACAGAACAGTTGAGCTAAGCCACAGCCAGCTTCCTTACTGTCTCCTTGTTGCTCACACAGCAAATACTGCTTCAACTTCCAAACAGCCCTCAACCCTCTGACACACCGACAAGATGCCAGCCAGATGAATACCGATGGATGCTGGTAGGAAGAGGCAGAATTCCCTCCCCCTTATTTTCCTGCCCCAAAATTAAGCCCGGCCACATAGTTTCGTAGCGAAGAACCGGCATAGAGCTAGTCGAGATAGATAGATAGATAGATATGAGAGGTAATAGAGAGATGCATAGAGAGAGATGGATGAGAGAGAGAGATAATACGATGAATAGAGATAGATGAGAGAAAGAGGTGGTATCCTTTTAAGATTAGATAAGATTAGATAATGGACAGATTAGTTGATTCTTGGGGTGAAGGTTGTATGAGGGTGAAGGTTGGGGAGAAGCCATGATAGATCCCATGCCAGTGACCCACAAATCTCTCTCCCTCTCTCTCTCTCTCTCTCTCTCTCTCTCTTTCTCTTTCTCTCTTTCTCTCTCTTTCTCTTTCTCTCTCTCTCTCTCTCTGTCTTTCTCTCTCTTTCTCTTTCTCTCTTTCTCTCTCTCTTTCTCTCTCTCTTTCTCTTTCTCTCTCTCTCTCTTTCTCTCTCTCTCTCTCTCTCTCTCTCTCTCTCTCTTTTTCTCTCTCTCTGTTGGATGGCTCTGATTTTTTGTTTTCTTTTAGATTTGTTAAGCAATCAGACATCCACCCCTGCTCTTCTGTTCTACTTCCATTTCCTGTTCCCTGGCTTGAAACCCGAGCTCGTTCCGATGCTTCTGGCTTCCAGGAGCTGCCCGGTTGTCTGACATCCATTATTCAGCCTATCCGCCAAAGCCCCATTCTGCTCTTCCGGTTTTTCACGCACGGTTTTTCCAGCAGTCGGGGCTGCAAAATCCCTAGACCAGAGAGAGCTGCAAGTGCACTGCTCTGTGTGTGTGTGTGTGTGTGTGTGTGTGTGTGTGTGTGTGTGTGTGCGTGTGTGTAAAAAATGCTTCTGCTCACAAAACGCATAAATCCTGTGGTTTCTTTTCCATTTTCGTTTATTGAAGGGTATTCAGTGTAACATTGATGGTATTCCCTAGTTGGGTCATGAAAGGTCTGCAAGAAAACAACCAAGCTGAGAGAGAATCAAGCCCCCCCCCACACTCCTTCTCTTCCTCTCTGCAAACCCCTCCCCCTTCTAAAAGTCTGTAGAGATTCTCAATCATCCAGGTCATGATTGTCCCAAAGGTGGGGGGTTTTTTTGGAGGCAACTGGGACTTTCTTCTTTTTGAAGGCGTTTTGCTTCTCATCCGAGAAGCTGCTTCAGCTCCGAGTGGATGGTGGGGAAAAGAAGGATTTCTGCTCCTTGCAGGCAGCTGGTCCTTTGCAATGCATCATTTTAGAGAGTCCTTGAGGCCACTTGGAGGTTTATCTGTGTTCTCAGGGTCCACCTGAGTGGTGCTCCTGGTTCCTGTCGCCGCTATAAAAAAGAGGCTGAGACTCTAGAAAAAGTGCAGAGAAGAGCAACCAGGATGATGAGGGGACTGGATGATGAATGGTTGCAGAAACTGGGCCTGGCTAATCTAGGGAAGAGAAGGACCAGGGGAGACATGATAGCGGTCTTCCAATATTTGAGGGGCTGCCACAGGGAGGAGGAAGGGGGTCAAGCTATTTTCTAAAGCTCCTGTAGGCCAGACAAGGAATAATGGATGGAAATTGAACAAGGAGAGATTCAACCTGGGAATAAGGAGAAACTTTCTGACGGTGAGAATAAATAACTAATGGAACAGAAGTTGCCTTCAGAAGTTGTGGGAGCTTCATCCCTGGAGGCTTTCAAGAAGAGACAGGACTGCCATTGGTCAGAAATGGCGTAGGGTTTCCTGCCTGGGCAGCGGCGGGGGGTTGAACTAGATGACCTACAGGGTCCCTTCCAACCTGGTTAAATTTGTATCCATAGTCTGCAGGACGACCCTCTAAAAGGATGCAAGTGACCAGCTATCTGCAAGGAATATGAATCCTTCCATTCCCCCCTATCCTGTCGGAGCTGAAGAAGCTTCTTGGATGAGAAGCGAAACGTCTTCAAAGGAAAAAAAAAATCAGAAAGTCCTATTGCCTCCTGAAAAAGCACCTGTGGTACCTCTCCCTCCTAGCGCTGATCGTGTTCCCTAGTTGGGTCCTGAAACGTCTGCAAGAAAACAACCCCGCTCGGAGAGCACCTCAGTTCGACCCTGAGCTACAAATAAATCTCCTTTATATGGGGGGATAATAACTGGGAGAGTTATTCTCATATTTTGTTCGTTTGTTTTACAAACCTAGGTGTTCGCGTTGAGAGAACTCAAAATCCATTACGTCCTCCCGTCAGAGCTGTTTTTAAATGTTAAAAGAATTCCGCAGTGGTGTGGAATATTCCCTATTTCACGGAGGTCTATTATTTGCAAAGAAAATAGACAAAAGGGCCATGATTGCAAAAAAAAAAAAAAAAAGAGGGAACCAAAGAATGGAAGTCAAACGCATGCTCTCTGGTTTTGGAGATTCTGGATAGTTTTGTGCAACAACGGCAGAAACATGGAGGCCGCGTTGGTTTCGGTGTACATTCCTCATAACTGCAGCTTTCAGCTTTTAATTTTTTCAAATATAGAGACTTCCAACAGTTTAGTGTCTGTTGAAAGCTACAATGGCACTGAAATACGTGACAAGCCCAATGTCAACTCATAAAACATTCCTACGCCTGTTTTAGTAGTTGCCATTAAAAAAAAAGCAGGGGGTGGGGAGGAGGAAGAAGGAAATTTGGAAGAGCAGTGCAGCAGTTTGGAAGCAGAAGTACATTCCAATTCTATATCTTTAAAAGATTGTAACTAATATACCAGAGCTTTTGCCCGGGAATATATTTAATAGGAGAACAATGACACCCAGCCCGTGAAGGTGCTCAATGGGAGAATCTGGTTTGTGAGACACCCAGAGGGGAGGGGGGGGGGGAAAGGGTCCCAGGGGACTGGAAATGACCTAGGCCAGAGTTGGCATCATACCGGGCAGGGCCAGGAATGTCACCTCTAATGAATCCTTTGAAGCTTTTTGAAGTTTGGCTTGAGAATCATTTAATTGGGGCGATTGCTGGAATCCTAACAGTGAATCAGTGGGGCAGCTGGGTTCACTTAACAGCCAGGTTACCAACTTACCAACGGCAGCGTTTCACTTAACAACGGAGGCAAGAAAGGTGGCAAACAGTCACTGAACAAGTGCTTGACTTTGCAGCAGAAACGGGGGGCTCAGTTGTGGCCGTAACACGGGGACCATCTGTATTATAAGAATTTCTTTGTAGGTCCAGTGTCAGCCTCTACTGGGTGCTGGAGAGTCAGCGAACAAACCACTTTACTCACAGGCTTGTAGGTGAATTTCAAAGGTTTCACAGGACCCGGAAATTGAAATGTGGGGGTACACAGGTAGTCTGCAAGTTATGACCGTAATTGAGCCTGTCATTAATTGGGTCGTTAGGTGGCCCTGCCTGATTTTAATGCCTTTATGTCGTACAGGTTACTTGTCATGTAACAAGTACGTACTCACAGTCATTAAAGCAAACCCATTCTCCGCTATTGGATGGGAGTTTTTTCCCCCTGAAAATCAGAAGTAAATTTCACTTTCTGGGAGGGGAAACGTTATAAATGATGGCCAGTGTGATTTTTAAATACTGCAAATGTCCATAAATGTCCATCAGAACTTCAAAACTGGGTCATAAATATCTTTCTCTCCAATGGTCGGTAAGCAACCAGTCATAAGTTGAGGATTTCCTATACAGGTAGTCTTCGACTTACGAACCACAATTGAGCCCAAAATGTTAAGTGAATTTGCCCCGATTTACGACCTTTCTTGCCACGGTTGTTAGGTGAATCATTGCATTTGTTAAGTTAGTCACCCCGTTGTTAAGTGAATCTGGCTTCCCCCATTGACTTGGCTTGTCAGAAGGTCGCGAAAGGGGATCACTTGACTCCCCGGGGGATGCTGCGACCGTTGTAAATGTGAGTAGGTTATCCAGCATCGGAATGTAAGCCCATGTGACCATGTGAGATGCTGCAACAGTTGTTAAGCATGAAAAATGGTCATAGGTGACTTTTCGGTGCTGTTATAAGCGTCGTGGTCCGTCGGCGGCCTGCGGAGCTGGCAGCCGAGTCAGACAATGGGAAGGAACACAGCCCAGTCCTGGAGTCTGGGGAGAACTTGGTTGAAGGATGGGGCCAGGGCCACCTGGAAGTTATGTCCTGACTTTGGAGTCTCCAGAATCTGACATCAAGTGAGGCAGAGGAACAGAGGGAGCCTGTTCCCAGTTTGCGCTTGCGCAGAGCTGCCCGAAGGCAAGAACCGTGAAGACAAAAGGGGCGACTCAGGAGTAAGTCTTGGAGATGATTGGCCCCTCCCATAAGACTTAAAGGAGAAGCAAAGGGACGTGAGCCTTTGCAGGAAGCAACTTCGTTCGTTCTGGTCGGTTTAAATTCTGAAGTTCCACGTGGACTTTGTGCTCTGTTTGGCCTTCAACAACTAATGGCCAATTTAGTCATTGGCAGCATTTCCAGGAAGATAAAGCTGGGTGCTTATCAGCCTTATCCCAAAGGACCTTGGCAGAACTCCCGTTGGACTCTTCACAAACTCTGTGGGACTCATTATGGGCTGTGAATGCATATAATTCACAGCCGTTGAAATAAAAACAAGTTTTTGGGGGAACAGCATGTGATTGTTACTGTCTCAGGAAGCCTTGGTCAGAACAGTAACCTTGGTTGCTAAATGAATCGTAAGTCAAGCACCACCTGTACAGTATAATAGAATAGTTTTACATCTGGTGGGTGGTATATAGGAGAAATATTCAAATGCTTATGTAAATTGTAGCCTCCCTGGAAAAATTGGTTTTTAGGAAATTATTTCTTTGTCTTCTGTTTACGTCTTACTTATTCTGTTTTGTGGTTTGTATAGTTGTTCCTTGACTTAAAAACATTGGTTTGGGGACTGTTCGAATTTACAACGCCACTGAAAAAAGTTTTTTCACGCTTAACGACCGATTGCAGCATCCCCACAGTTACACGATCAAAATTCAGCCACTTGGCAACCGTCACATGTTCACGACGGTCGCAGCGTCCCGGGGTCACATAATTTCCTTTTGCAACCAGCAAAAGCCCATGGGGAAGCCACATTCACTTTACAACCATGTTGCTAACTGCAGCGATTCACTTAATGACTGTTGTAAAAGCGGGGGAAGGTTTTCACTTAGCGACAAAAATTTTGGACTCAGTTGCATTCATTTTTACAGCATAGGCGTTCAAACTTGGCAAGTTCAAGACTTTGTGGACTTCAACTCCCAGAATTCCTGAGCTAACATGACTGGAGGAGGAATTCTGGGAGTTGAAGTCCACAAGTCTTAAAGCTATCAAGTTTCAAGACCCCTGGAATAGATAAAGAGAAAGAGCTATAGAAGAGAGAGAGAGAAAGATAGAATAGATAGAATAAAAAGTGGTAGAATAGATAGATATAGAATAGATAGGATAGGATAGGATAGGATAGGATAGGATAGGATAGGATAGGATAGGATAGGATAGGATAGGATAGATAGATAGATAGATAGATAGATAGATAGATAGATAGATAGATAGATAGAATAGAGCAAGGGTCTTCAAACTTGGCAACTTTTAAGACTTGTGGACTTCAACTCCCAGGATTCCCGAGCTAACATGACTGGAGGAGGAATTCTGGGAGTTGAGGTCCACAAATCTTAAAGCTATCAAGTTTCAAGACCCCAGATTTACAAGGTTAACTGTAAAAGTTAGACCTGATCCAGCCTTGATTTTTTTTTAGCAACATAGCTTAAGGCAGGGTTCCCCAACCTCAACCCCCCCAGGCTGTAGCCCACCCCCGGGCCTTGAACCATTTGGAACCGGGCCAAGGAAGGGGTGGGCGAATGCATTTTTACCCATCCCCGCTTGCATGAACGGCGGTCGAGCGCAGGCATGAGTGATGGGCTGCCTTTGCACTATCCTCTCCTCCCCTGGGCAGCAAAGCTGAAAAAGGTTGGGAAACTCACTCAAGACTTTCAAGAAGAGATCGGATTCTGCCATTTGTCAGAAATGGTGTAGGGTCTCCTGCTTAGGCGGCCGGGGTGGGTGGTGGGTGGGGGGTTGGACTAGATGACCTACAAGGTCCCTTCCAACGCTGTTAATCTGTAAAACTGTGCAGATCGCCTCGTCCTCGTTGTGGATCGTGCCATAAACGAGAGCGATCCTTTTGGAGAACAGAAAGCGGGTCATTGGTGGCTCAGGAAAATCTCTCGTCCTGCCCTCAAAAGCACACCAGATCCGTGCGGCGCACAAGTGGGGGGGGGGGGAAACACAGAACATTTTGCACATCCCCGCTGAAGCTTCCCTACGGTTTGGAACGTCCCAGCCACCGAGCACGATGTGCTGCCAACATTAACTTTAAATCAGACTAGCACACTTCGCTAGAGCTCTGGCTTACGGCGAAGCCGGAAGGGAAGAAGTATCCATGCTGACTAGAGATAGGGAGGAGTAAAGGCCTCAAAGCCTTACTATCTGTCCCTTTCTGCCAGGGGGGTAACACAATTATTGCAGGTCATGCGTAGCGCAGGGAGGGTCACACTTCAAATATTCTATTTATGTAACTCAATGCTAATCTTTATTCGGTCAGAGACCAGGGTGTAGAATTACTGTGCAGAAATGACAGAATACAGATAATGATAATAAAATGCAAAAGAAAGGGGGGAGAGAGAGAGAACCTACGTGTATGTATGTATATATGTGTGCATGGATATGTGTGTATGTATTTGTATATGCCTGTGTCTGTCTACCTACCTACCTACTTATGTCTACCTACCTATCTACATCTGTGTCTTAGCTACCTACTTACATCGTATCTATATCTATCTACATCTGTCTTCTTACTGTGTCAGTCTGTCTTTCCATATCTGTCTGATCTATTATCTCTCATATCAATCTATTATCTCTTTCATCTATATCTGTCTATGTTATATCTGTCTATCTCTTAATTTATCTTTCATCTATATCTATATCTAATCTATTACCTGTCAATCTTTCATATCTAATATCTCTTTCATCTGTATGTTATATCTGTCTTTCTCTTAATCTATCTCTCATCTATATTTCTGATCTATTATCTGTCTCTCTTAATCTATTATCTCTCATATATATCTATTATCTCTTTCATCTATATGTTATATCTGTCTTAATCTATTTTTCATCTATATATCTAATCTATTGTCTCTCTCTCCCTCTCTTAATCTATTCTTTCTCCTCTCTCTCTCTCTCTCTCTCTCTCTCTCTCTCTCTCTCTCTCTCTC
>NW_020769468.1:739429-755786 GCF_900518735.1 Pseudonaja textilis
TACTTTTGTAGACAGAGAGGTGGAATTGGGTTGATCTAATAATACCGGCAGCATTTCAAAGATAAAACAAATTAGACTGGCCAGGGTATTTAATAAAAAGTGGAAATACTAACTCGTGACTTTGTTTATGTACTAGCGATCTGCTCTGTGGTGCATGACATGGAGGAGACGGAGCAGTAGACTTCTTGCTTTCTCTAAACCGGGGGTGTCCAAATTTGGCAACTTTTAAAGACTTGTGAACTTCATCTCCCAGAATTCCTCAGCCATGCTGGGGAATTCTGGGAGCTGAAGTCCTCAGGTCTTAAAATTGCCAAGGTTGGACACCCCTGCTCTTAAGTGGCAGAAATGTTGCACTACCTTCTAAACAGAAGAAAACTCTCCTTTTAAATAAAAAAGCCTCTAATGAAAGGTTAAACCTTTAACCTCCTTGATATTTAAAACTTAAGTTTCAGTCCAAACGTGGAACTGTTTTGTCACCTACCTCGAAGCGTCGGTTCCTCTCTTCAGCATCCTTGCATTTTTTTTGTCTTTGCAGTGAAGGGAAAAACAAACATCCAGATTCCCATCTGAGGCAATCCTGGGATCGATCCGGAATCCGGAAGAGGCGTGAAGGCCAGATCCGTAGCCCAGCTCCACCTGCCAGCCTGTCCAACATGTCGGGGCCTGTGCCGAGCAGGGCCAGAGTTTACACAGATGTAAATACACACAGACCACGGGAGTACTGGGATTACGAGTCGCACGTGGTGGAGTGGGGGTAAGTGTCCTGGTCTCCTGGGCTTTTTGGTTCCCAAGCTCTCGTAACACTTTTACGAGAGATTTTATCCTGTTCTGTAAATTCTGTTCTGTTCTATGGAGATTCTCCCCCCCCCCCCTCCCCGGTCCCGCCGCTTCCAAAGGTGCTTTTATTTTCCGCCTTCCTTCTTCCAGAGGCAACTGGGCTTTCTGCTTTTTCTTTTGAAGGCGTTTCGCTTCTCAACCAAGATGCTTCTTCAGTTCTGACTGAAGGATGGAGGCTGGAAGGATTTATATTCCTTGTAGACAGCTGGTCATTTGCATCCTTTTTAGAGAGTCATTGAGGCCACTTGGATGTTTTGTCTGTGACATCTGGGTCATATGAGCGGTGCAAATGGATGTGGAGCCTTCTTGGAACTGTGGAAAGGACTCTGTTCTGTTCTTATCCTTATCCTGTTCTATTTTCTGCTCTATTTTATAATCTCCTCTCCTCCTCCTCTCCTCATTCTTCTATCTTCTCTTTTCTTCTCCCATTCCTCTTCTCTCTTCTGTTTTCTTCCATTTTTCTCTTTTTCCCCTTCCCTAACCATGTGAGCCGCCACACTCCACTGCCAGGTGGGGCCAGAACTCACTGACTCCTGGCGATTGGCCCAAAGTCACCCAGTTGGCTTTCATGCCTAAGGTGGGACTAAAACTCACCGATTCCTGGCGATTGGCCCAAAGTCACCCAGTTGGCTTTCATGCCTAAGGCGGGACTAAAACTCACCGATTCCTGGCGATTGGCCCAAAGTCACCCAGTTGGCTTTCATGCCTAAGGCGGGACTAGAACTCACTGACTCCTGGCGATTGGCCCAAAGTCACCCAGCTGGCTTTCATGCCTAAGGCGGGACTAGAACTCACCGACTCCTGGCGATTGGCCCAAAGTCACCCAGGCATCTTTCATGCCTAAGGCGGCACTAGAACTCGCCGTCTCCTGGGGATTGGCCCCAAAATCATCCAGCTGGTGTCATTTCCCACCAAAGTTGAAAGGATCCATCGCATACTTTATCCCTCCCTCCGTGGCTAAAACCCTGCATGCGGCGGAGAAGATGGGATTTTTCAAAGCCAGTAAATAAGAAAATAAAATTGGTCAGGGAATGATTTAGTGGCTGCTGCAGAATTAAAAAAAAGAAGAAGGCTTGATTCACTGCCTCTCCTCCCTATTAAAAGGGAGCCCTTATTGACACATTATCTGTTAGGTGTATCTTCTCTTCCTAGGAGGAGTTCAAAGCAACCTATATAACACTCTCACCTCTATTTTGTATCGCGTCCCCGTTGCAGTGTGGAGGAAATTAGGCAGAGAGATTATTAAAATCTCTGAGTCAGCTTCCATGGCTGAAGGTGGCCTTGTTTCCCACACTCTTAGGCCCTAATCCTGTTATTCCTGAAAATTATTTAGAGAATTTGAGAACTAGAGGCTAAAACATAAAGAGGAATAGCTGCAGGAACTGGATATAATCTCTAGTCTAACAAAGAGAAGGACTCGGGTGATATGATAGCCATCTTCCAATATTTGAGGGGCTGCCAGTGAGAAGAGGGGGGTCAACTGATTCTCCAAGGCACCTGAAAGTGGGACAAGAAGCATAGGATGGAAACTAATTTAGGGGAGAATTAAAATTCTAAAACGAAGGAGAAATTTCCTGACAGAACAATTAACAGTGGAACTCCTTGCTTCCAGAAGTTGTGGGTGACTGGAGGTTTTCAAGGAGAAATTGGACAGCCAGCTCGCGCAGAGGGTTGGACTAGGAGACCTCCAGGGTCCCTTGCAACTCTCTTATTCTGCATTCTATTAAATTTGCATCCTGCCCAAGTGGCAAAGGACTCTACGTGCGTTAATCTGTGAACCATTGCAGATATTCTGCCGGTTTTAGCCAGCAATTGGTTTAGATGGACGAGTGCTCTCTGCACGTTAACTCTTGCTACAAACAAAAAAATAAAAATCCGGAGCTTTTTGGTCTAAATTTTGACAGTGGGAAGAATACATAGGAAGGTCTGGTGGTTAAGGGACCAGGCTAAAAATTGGACCATTGAGTTCTAATCCCGCTTTAGGCATAAAAACTGGCTTGGATGACGTTACACCAATCCCCCAAAGACCCTGAATTCTAGTCTTGTCTTAAAAAAAAAACAAAGTCAGCTGGGTAATTCTGGACCACTCACCAGGAGTTCTAGTTCCGCCTTCATCATGAAAGCTGGCTAGGTAACTTTGGGCCAGGCGCCAGGAGATGATGAGTTCTAGTCCTGCTGGATGACTCTGGGGCAATCACTAGGAGGCTGTGAGTTCTAGTTCTGCTTGCAGCACAAAAGCAGGCTGGGTGACTTTGGGCCAATCACCAGGAGACGGTGAGTTCTAGTCCTGCCTTAGGGGGAAAAACAAGACTGGCCAATTACCAGGAGAACTGAAGTTTCTTGGATGAGAAACAAAACATCTTAAATAAAAATTTAAAAGTCCAGTTATCTTTGAAAGTTGAGGCAAGATGTCTTAGTCAGAAAAAAAATGCTACCAGAATCCTGATTTTTTTTCCCTACTGCAGACTTTAACAGTTCTTCTACACTGAGTGATTTCTTTGAACACGAGAATGCTTTTGGTTGGTGAATCATTTAATTCTTTTCCCTTGCATCATGCTCCTTTTTTTTCCTTTTTTCTTTTGGTCTTTTGTCATTATAGGAATCAAGACGATTATCAGCTAGTTCGAAAGTTAGGCCGGGGCAAATACAGCGAAGTCTTCGAAGCCATCAACATCACAAATAATGAAAAAGTAGTCGTTAAAATTCTGAAGGTGAGGCTGCTGTGCAGAGAGATATTTTTTTATATATATAAAATGCCCCTTATAGTTAATTTCGGTCAAATTTTTATGTCTTGTCATTAGAATCACACAGGAGATCGTATGCCAGTTGACCGCTTCGTTAATTGGTCTGTCCCTGTTGTGTTCTGGGGTAAATGTCTACAGTAAAAATAAAATTATCAATAGAAGAGAATATTTGTAGCCCAGGGTTGAACTGAAGGGTCCTTGGTTCTCTCTGAGTTCAGTGGTTTTCTTGCAGACGTTTTGCAACCCAACTAGATAACATCGGTGCTAGAAGAGAGGAGGAGGAGGAAAGGAGAAGAGGGAGAGAGACAGGAAGTGGTGGGGGGGGGAGGAGAGGAGGAGAAGGACAATGGGGTCCTTGGTGCTCTCTGAGTTTTCTTGGTTTCTTATAGACATTTCATAACCAAACTAGGTATCACCATCAGTGCTAGAAGGGAGAAGGAGAAGGACGAAAAAGAGGAAGGAGGAGGAGGACCATGACTGTGGGGTCCTTGGTGCTCTCTGAGCTTGGTTGCTTTCTTGCAGACTTTTCGTGACCCAACTAGATAACATCATCAGTGCTAGAAGGGAGTGAGGTTTGCAGATATTTCATTACCCAATGAGGTAACATTATCAGTGCTGGAAGGAAGTAGGGCGGTGGAGGAAGAGGAGGAGGAGAACATTGGGGTCCATGGAGCCTTCTGAGCTGGGTGGTTTCCTTGTAGGCGTTTAATGACCCAACTAGATGACATCATCAGTGCTAGAAGGGAGTGTGGTTGGGGAGGAGGAGGACGACTGTGGGGTTCTTAGTGTTCCCTGCGCCTGATTTCTTGCAGACCTTTTATTACCAAACTAGGAAACCTCATCAACGCTGTTGTGTGCAAGAAAACCAGCTGGCTCAGAGAGCACTGAGAACACAGCATGAAAAAGGATTTATTTATTACGCTTGTAAGATGATTCTGGGCAGCTCTTTTACTGTTAATTACTGTGTCAATATTTTAAGAATGGGACCTTTAAAAATAAAAGATAAAAATGTTACGGAGGTGAACAGCAGCGAAACAGAGATATGCATGCCATCTTAGGATGATCTTGGGTGAGATCTTATACCATCCTGGTTAACTGGTTGTCTTGTCTCTTCTTGAAAACCTCCAGTGTTGGAGCACCCACAACTTCTGGAGGCAACTTCTGCTCCACTGGTTAATTGTCCTCACTGTTAAGAAAATTTCTCCTTAGTTCCAGGTTGCTTCTCTCCTTGATTAGTTTCCATCCGTTGTTTCTTACCTGCCTTCCGGTGCTTTGGAGAATAGCTTGACTCCCTCTTCTTTGGGGCAGCCCCTGAGATATTGGGACACCACTACCGTGTCGCCCCTAGACCTTCTGTTCATTAAACTAGACACACCCAGTTCCCGCAGCCGTTCTTCGTATGTTTTAGCCTCCAGTCCCTTCATCATCTTCGTTGCTCTTCTCTGCGCTCTTCCCAGAGTCTCAGCGTCTTTGTTTTGTATCGTGGTGGCCAAAACTGGATGCATTATTCCAAGTGTGGCCTTACCAGTGCAGCATGAAGTGTTTTATTTAATTATTTATTTTTGCCTACGCTCAGGGAGATGACATAACAAGAGCGTCTGGCCTACTTTTCCTTCCACGTTTAAGAGCTGCTGGGAAGAAGGTTTTATATTTGCCTTTTTGATTAGCTGAAAACTTCATATTCCTGTGACGTGAATCCATATTCCGGAAAGGGCTCCAGAAAGAGTGCAGAGAAGAGCAACTAAGATGGTTAAGGGCCTGGAGACTAAATCATAAGATAAACGTTTGCAGGTACTGGGTATGGCCAGTCTAGATAAAAGAAGAACTAGATGTGACATGATAGCAATCTTCCTATATTTGAGTGGTGCCACAAAGAAGGAATCAACCTATTCTCCAAAGCAGGGGTCGCCAACCTTTTGGACCTCAGGGACCACCAAACTCATAATTTTAGATCCCAGGGACCACTAACTGGTTCTGTGAGTGTGGCCTAATTTGTGGGTGTGGCTCGGTGGTCATGTGACTGGCTGGACATGGCTTGTATGCAAATATAAATATTTATATAAATATTGATTTTTTTATAAAAAAGAGCAACTTTTACCCAAAATCAGGCAAAGCAAGCAGATTGAGTTGCTCACAGAATCACAGATTCATTCAGAGATCTATCTATCTGCCATCAGCTAGCTCAGTCTGTCACATAACATTTGCTTGCAAGCAAACTCATAAAATTTGCTTGCAAGCAAACTCACAAAATTAACTCACAATACACCATGTATGTAAATATTAATTTTTTTTATAAAAAAGAGCAACTTTTATCCAAAAATCAGGCAAAGCAGGCAGATTTGAGTTGCTCACAGAATCATTCAGTGATCTATCTATCTGCCATCGGCTAGCTCAGTCTCTCAAATTTGCTTGCCGCGAGTCTGCTTGCAAGCAAACCTTCAGTCCTAAGGGAGGTTCGGCTGTGCTGAGCGGAAGATCTAAAGACTAGCTAGAAAACAAGAAATTCCAACCATTTCCTGCTTCCTAGCTAATCTAAATCTCCCGGCACAGCAGAACAGATGATGGTCAGAAAAAGGAAAAATAGCAACTTAGCAGGCAGGTTTGCCGGGTAAGGAGTGAGCGAGCGGGGAGGGTTCCCGGGGGCCATGTGGGCGGAGCAGCCTTGTGTTTCTGCGCAGCCTGGATTAATTGCTTTGGGGAGGGTGCTCTGGGGGTGAGATTTCTCTGCGACCCACCCAAATTTTCTCACGGCCCACCGGGTTGGCAACCGCTGCTCCAAAGCATCTGAAGGCAGGACAAGAAGCAACGGATGGAAACTTAATCCAGGAGAGGAGCAAACCTGGAGAAACTTCCTGATAGCGAA
Source organism: Pseudonaja textilis (assembly GCF_900518735.1). The sequence continues at coordinate 745,874 of NW_020769468.1, forward strand.
GACAACTAATCATTGGAACACCTTCCCTTCAGAAGTTGCGGGTGCTCCCAACCCTGGGAGTTTTTAAGAAGATTTTGGACCATCATTTGTCTAAAATGCTATATAGGGTTTCCTTCCCGAGCAGGGGGTTGGACTAGAAGACCTCCAAGGTCCCTTCCAGCTGTGTTATTTCGTTCTTTTATATAACTTAAATATTTGCATATGCGAGTTTTGTTTTGTTTTTTTAAAGAGTTACAATGGTCTGTTCTACTGGGAAGGAAATCTAGGGAGCGGTTCCCATATCACCTTTGCACAGAAGAAAACAGATCTTTGGGTTGTGACCTTGTTTTCCAAATCATTGACTTCATTAATTAGGGATTCTGGGATAATTAACTCCTAAGGGCCCAGTTCCAAAGAGCTCAGCGAGGGTTGCAGGACCAGTGGGGGGTTTTTTTTTCTTGTTTTTCTCTCAAAATAACAAAGACTTCCAGAATCTTGCAAACCTGTTTTTTTTTTTTTGAATTTCCACTCATTTCACTATTCTGTTACCATGGGAAGTACTGTTTTTGAGTGAAGGAGACTCAAAGAGTTGCCCAAAGTCGACTTCCTGAATTACTTTACTGATAATTCTTGGGTTATTCGTTTCAGAATTAATTGAAGCTGAGCATTGGAAATTCTCCTTGGTGCATGTTTGATGGATGGTCGTGTCAGAAGTGCTTTCTGAGCTTGGTTTTAATTTTTTTGCAGACGTTTTTCATGACTCGCCTAAATAATATCAGGGCTAGAAGTGAGTGGGGTTCGCAGAGGAAGGATTGTGGGGTCCTTGGTGCTCTCTCAGCTTGGTTGTTTTCTTGCAGACGTTTCATGACCCAGCTAGGTAACATTGTCAGTGCTAGAAGATAGGGGGTGTTTGCAGAGGGAGGAGGAGGAAGAGTTTGGGGTCCTTGCTGCTCTCTGAGGTCCATTGTCTTCTTGCATATCTTTCATTACCAAACTGGACAACGTCATCAGTGCTAGAAGGCAGGGAGGAAGAGGAGGAGGACTGGGGTCCTTGGTGCTCTCTGTTTGGTTGTTTTCTTGCAGACATTTCATGACCCAACTAGGTAACGTCTTCGGGGCTAGAAGGGAGTGGGGGTTGCTCTCAGTTTATACACAAAGATTGTCCTTGTCCGCGTTGGTAGGAATGTTCTTGGCGGTTCTTTGATTGGGCTGTGATTTGCTGTTTAGCTTGTTGGTCCGAGCTGCTAGTTCCTTGGTTGTCCTGCCAAAACGAACAGAGCAAGCCACTTACATGTAAACAGAGAGCAAAACTCCACTCCTGTTGCACTGATGGTATTCCCTAGTTGGGCCATGAAACGTCTACAAGAAAAATACCAATCTCAGACGCTGACAAAAGCACCAAGGAGCCTGCAACCTCCTCCTCCTCCCCTTCCTCCCCTCCTCCTCCTCTCCACAAACCCCACTTTTTCTAGCACTGATAATGTTCCCTAGTTGGATCTTGAAACGCTTGCAAGAAAAAAATTAAGCTCAGAAAGCAACAAGGACCCCACAGTTCTCCTCCTCCTCCCTCCCTCCCATCCTTTTCTCTCCTGCCTTCCTCCCCTTCCTCCTCCTCTCCACAGACCCCACTATTTCTAGCACTGATAATGTTCCCTAGTTGGATCATGAAACGTCTGCAAGAAAACAATTATGCTCAGAGAGCAACAAGGACCCCACAGTCATCATTTTGCCTCCTCCTCCTCCTCCTCCTCTCCTCCTCCTCCTCCTCCTCCTCCTCCTCCTCCTCCTCTCCACAAATCCCCTTTCATTGATAATGTTCTCTAGTTGGGTCATGAGACATCTGAAAGAAAAGAACTCTGCTCTGAGAACACCAAGGACCCCAGTTTAAGCCTAAACTACAAATAAGTCTCTTCTATTAATGCTTGTCTACAGATTCTTGTTCATCTCTCCTCTGAATTTACATACATCTTTTTGAAAAGACAATATTTGCTTCCACAAACTCCCACGCTGCAGTTGCCACTTTTCTGCTGCGAAATTAAATGCAACCTTGGTTGTTTTTTTTTTGGGGGGGGGGGTAACCCAAATATATTCAGTAAACATAATCAATAAATGCTGGTTGCAGCTACAGTGGGGATTTTTCCCCCCCTCTCCCTCCGGAGCTTTGGCTGTCCCAGCTAACCGATTGTTTTCCTTTGGTCAGCCGGTGAAAAAGAAGAAAATTAAACGAGAAATCAAAATCCTGGAGAACTTGCGAGGCGGCCCCAACATCATCACCCTTGCCGATATAGTAAAGGATCCAGTGGTGAGTTATTTTGATGGGTGGCAAGTAGGTGGGCTGAGGGAATTCAGGGTCCAAAGGGGTTGGGTTTTTTTAATTTAATTTAATTTTAGGTATAAAAAGATAAAGGGAATAATATTGGTATCCCCCTCTCTTATCTATATCCGTCTGTCTACCTGTATCCATCTGTCATTCTATACAATGACACAATGACTAGAAATAAGGAGAAACTTTCTGACAGAACAATCAACCCATGGAACAGAAGCTGCCCTCAGAAGTTGTGGGAGCTTCATCTCTAGAGACTTTCAAGAAGAGACTGGACTGCCATTTGTCACAAATGGTGTAGGGTCTCTTGTTTGGGTTGGGGGTTGGACTAGATGACCCACCAGGTCCCTTCCAACTCTGTTAATCTGTTATCTGTTATATCGTCAGCCTACATATCTCTCTGTGTCTGATCATCTATCTATATCTGTCTGTCTGTCTATCCTATCTCATCACTTGAGACTTTCAAGAAGAGATTGGACTCCCATCTGTCAGAAGTGGTATAGGGTCTCCTTGTTGGGCAGGAGGTTGGACTAGATGACCTACAAGGTCTCTTCCAACTCTGATTATCTGTTATCTATCTCTATTTTTATTTTTCTATCTTATCTCTACGGTATCTATATCTATCTGTCTTACCTCTTTCTCTGTCTATCTTGTCTATTTATCATCTACCTATTTATCATCAAATCTATCTATCTATCTATCTATCTATCTATCTATCTATCTATCTATCTATCTATCTATCTATCTATCTGTCTGTCTGTCTGTCTGTCTGTCTGTCTGTCTGTCTATTTCTTATCCATTTATATTTATCATCTGTCTGTGTTTCTGTCATGTATTTGTATCTGTCTATATCTGTCTGTCTATATATCTATCCATCTTTCTGTCTGTCTACATCCATCCATCCGTACGTATAACTGTCTGTCTGTGTGTCACATTTTAAAATTGACCATCTCCCTCACAGAGGGATTCTGGGCAGTATCTTTTGTTCTCTTTGTACTGTTGTTATCTCTCCGGAGTCTCGATGCTGAGATGGACGGCCTATAAATTTAATAAATCCGGGATCTAGTTCATCAGAGGCACCGAGTCCAGCTCGCAAGTTTCAGACAAGACCTCCTGTCACCTGATTAGGCAGAAAAAGCACATTTTAAGCCGGGTCTGGCTAGGATGGGCAAAACTGCTTACCAACACCTGTTGCCTTTGTCATTTTCAAATAATAACCTAATTACAGAACCTCCAAGGACCGTATCATCATCAGGTAGCTCAGCATTTCAGGCATTGGATTCTAAAATGGTAAAAGTGACATTTTATTTCCTGTTTTCACCTCTGGTTCTCTCCCCCCACCCTCAAAAAAAAAAAAAAAAAAGGCCTGTTCTGAATAGTTTGATCCTATCAGGCCTTAGAATTAATTCGGCTTTCTGCAAAATGCAGCCTTCTCCCTGTAAGCTTTTCCTGGATTCTGGAAATGTCGGCCAGCAATCCAGCCTCTGAGCAGCCTTTAAAGTGGCCTAATAAATCATGCATTGGAAGAACCCCAGGTGACTTGACCTTCTCTCTTCCTTCCCTCTCCTAGTCACGTACCCCTGCGTTGGTGTTTGAGCATGTGAACAACACAGATTTTAAGGTACGTTTTCCCATCCGTCGGAGAGCGCAGCGTTATTTTAATTTCTTGGCTTTTGTCGGGTAGGGGGTGAGGTAGGAAAGCAAGCCTTGATGGGGACATGGAAGCAAAGTGATGATGAACCTGGAAGCGCATTAGTGCTTTTTTTTTTTTAAAAAAAAATGTTTTATTGATTTTATGTTTAAGAAAAATAAACCTAAAAAAGTTTTCGCGCGTTCGGAGTTTTGCAGCGACAATTCAGCGCCGGAACAATAAAACCCAGATGGCTGATGCTTCCTTTAACATCTTTATAAACTGAATAAGTAGATTTTACAAACCAGTTGTAGATTTCTCCCAAGAGGGAGCAAACTCAAGACAGAAACACGTTGCAAGTTCGGAGCAGAGCTCCGGTCTTTGAGCAAGTAAGCAAGCAAGTTAGTTTCATTTTCAATAGACAGACACAGAGCTCAACATAGCTGCAGAGTTGCAGAGCTTAATATGGAGCCACGCCTGGACTATGTCTAGTTTCAGTTTCCAGCCTAGGCTACTTCTAGTTTCAGTTTCCAGACTGTCCTCATTGGCTGATTTAGTTACTGTGCCTATTCGTTGGCTGACCTTGTTACCATGGTCTATTCCAATTCATGAATATACTCTTGACACCACATCTATCTGAACAGCGTGCTGTCTGGGCGCAGTTAGTTTTAAGTAAAAGTACAACAATAGTCATAATCATAATAAATACCCCTCAAAGCTTCAACCTCGAACTGTCTACCTCACCCCATTCCCAAGAGGTCCTTAAAGGGGGCATGCGCAAGCGCCCCAGCGTGCCTACCGTCCCTGTCCTACTGTCCCCATTCATGTGTATTTACTTCCTTTGTTCTTGTTTATGTTCATACTTGTTATCTTGTACAAACAAACAAATGTCAATATTAATCAGAAAGTAATAGTACAATTAGTGTATCCATCTTGCAAAATTTTCAACACAAAAACCTTTTATTATCTTTTTCGTTTCTAACCTGTTTCTATTAGTTTAGCCATTGGTAAAACAAGTCCCAAGTTAAAAAGAATTCTGCTTCTTCCTTTTATTTTCTTTTAAATGTTAAATCTATCCACCTCAGCACATTCTAATATATAATAATATATCTAACAAACCCCACTCCCTTCTAGCACTGATGAAGTTCCCTAGTTGGGTAATGAAAGGTCTGCAAGAAAACAGCTAAACTCAGAGAGCACCAAGGACCCCACAAGGCGGCCTCCTTCTCCTCCTCCTCCTCCTCCTCCTCCTCCACCCCACTCCCTTCTAGTACAAGATGCCATCTAATTGGGTAATGAAACACCTGCCCCAGGGGGCCCCCAGTTCAACCCTGAGCTGCAAAGAGTCTCTTTCATTAGCTTCTATTTTATTTCATTAGTTTCTTCCCTCTGGCCTGTGAAAATATTTGCCGGTTCACAACAAACAACGAAGTAATGATTGACACACATGTTCCCAACTCCTTCCTCTTTAGCATTTGTGCTCCAAACTTCTTGCGGTGTAGGACCCGAACACTGAAATTTCCCAAGGCAGGACACTCCCAAGTCAGTGAGGGTTTACTTTGGGGGTTCCGTAGAGGCCATCTATCTTTTTTGCTTTGTAGGCACTGCACTCAGCCACTAGGTGGCAGCTTAGTGGAAAAGATTAACGGAGCCTCTGATTTGCATCCCCCTTTTGTTAATGTGGGTGGGGGGGGGGCTTTGGCCTGGGGGATGGTGTCAGTTATATGTGCATTACAGCCCCCACCTCTGAAAACAGGTGAAAAAAAAAGTCCTCAGCTACAGGAATCGACGCAGGAAAAAAATTAAATTAGGCCAATGACCAGTTCAGCGAACGTTTTTAACTCTACATTTTTATGCCACCTAGAATAGCATCTTGGGATTGCAGTGAGATTGTGCGTAGTAACTTCCTTGTTGGGTTAGACATGGGAAGGTTGCTGCTTTATTCACCTTCGTTTGTTCCTTTCCCACAGCAATTATACCAGACGTTAACGGACTATGACATTCGGTTCTACATGTATGAAATCTTGAAGGTGAGTTGCCTTCCTGCCTCAAAGTCTTTTGAGATGGCCCGGAAATGGCGTTTGGCGAAAGAAGAGGCCGGCCATTTTGAAGCGGGATAATGTCTTTCTTCTTTCGCCGAGGCGTTGAACAAGTTTCTTTGGGTTAAGACAGACCAGGATAGATGAATCAGATGTCTCTCACTTCAGAAGTGCCCCCTTCCTCCTTTCCTTCCCTTCCTCTTTTCTTCCCTTCCCTCTCCCTTTCTTTTACCTTTCTCGCTCTTTCTTTCCTTTCCTCTTTTATCTTCCTTCCCATTCCCTTCCTTTCCCCTTCTTTTTTCTTCCTTTCCCTTTCTCCTCCTTTTCCCTTTCTTACCCTTCATTTTCTTTCCTTTTCTTTTTATTTTCCGTTCTCTCCTTTCCCCTCCCCTCTTGTTCTCTGCTGCCCGCCTTCTCTGTTTTCTTTCTCCTTCCTCCCCTCCCCCACTATTTTAATAGCATTGTAACCTATAATAGCATCTGAGAGTTAGTAAGATTGCTTCCTCTTTAAGATTTGCCATTCCTCGACAATCTCCCCTTTCTACCTTGAATGAGAATTGCTTAAGAAAACGTTTCTCAACCTGCACGTGTCTAAAATGGGCGGACTTCAAATTCCCAGAATTCCCCACGCTGGCTGAGGGATTCTGGGAGTTGAAGTCTGCAGGGTTAAAAGTTGAGAAATCCTGGTTTTAAGGTTTTGCCTTGTTCTTCCAGGCCCTACCCTGCGCCTCACAGAGCGTCCACCTCATGCTTTACTTCCCACCTTTCGGGGTCCCCACAGGTCTTGGGCTGCATCCCCGCCCACTGTGCCCCAACACCGTCCCCTCACCCCCACGTCAGCCACTCAACACTTTGAAAGCTCGGCTTAGGGAAGAAAGATAGGTCGCGACTTCCGAAGTGGCCGCCATTTTCTTTTTTATAAATATTTTTTATTAAACGTATCATTTTATATCACTTTTACAGTTTTTGCAGCGCCCCAGCAACAATATTACTCATATATATGTATGTATGTATATTCTGAGGTTTTCGCGGGTGTTTGTATATGGATCTTTGGTTGTTCGGGTTTTCTCCCGCGTAAGATTCGAAGTATCTAGGCAACGTTTTGATGAAGTCTCATCACTCCGAGAAGCACAGAGCCGAAGACAGAAGCCTGAAGATGATGAATGAGACTTCATCGAAACGTTGCCTAGATACTTCGAATCTTACGCGGGAGAAAACCCGAACAACCAAAGATCCATATATATATATATATATATCAATTACATTCCTTTTTCTTCCTTTAACTATATACATTGCCCTTAAGCAGCCGCCATTTTCTAAGCAGCTACACTGAATTGTGGCCCTTCGGAAAATGGGACTCCCTATAATTTGTTCCACTTTGGGCGTGATGTGACTTTCATATACGACCCCCCCCCTTTTTCTGATGTTGGGGCGTATCTCTCTCTCTCTCTCTTCTCCAGGCCCTGGATTATTGCCACAGTATGGGCATCATGCACAGAGACGTCAAACCTCACAACGTCATGATCGACCACGAGCATCGAAAGGTGAGGAGACCGCTGGGCCTTGAGGGTGGTCCTTCCCTCTCTATCCTTCAGGGAGCTGCTACGTTTCTTCCCTACTTGCATTGTGGGTCAGGTCTTGCTAAAAGCTGATTCCTCTGTAGAGATTCTCCATTCTCCAAAGGTGCTTTTTCACGAGGCAGCAGGATAATCCTTGGTTTTTTTGTCTTTGAAGACGTTTCGCTTCTCATCCAAGAAGCTTCTTCGGCTCCGACAGGATGGTCAGGAAAGGAAGTATCTATACTCCTTGCAGACAGCTGGTCATTTGCATCCTTTTAGAGGATCGTTGAGCCCGCTTGGAGGTTGTTTATCTGTGTCCTCAGGATCACCTGGTTCCTATAGTCTGCAATTTTTTCCCCCTCTGGAAATCCATTCCTACTCGCACACCATTCCAAGGGGATCCATCCCAAACTGTATAACTAAAAGTCTCTAGAGATTCTCAGTCATCCAGTCCTTAAAGGTGCCTTTTTTTTTTTTTCAGGAGGGAAACTGGACTTTCTTCTTATTTTTTTTTTCCTTCTGAAGAAAGTTTCGCTTCTCATCCAAGAAGCTTCTTCAGTTCTGACTGGATGATAGGAAAGGGAAAGATTTCTATCCCTTGGAGACAGTGACCATTAGTGACCACTCAAAAGTTACAACGGCACTGAACAAAAGGGACTTTTGGTCCTACTTCACGACCGTTGCAGCCTCCCCACGCGATCATAATTTAAAGACTTGGCAAATGGTTCATATTTACGCCGGTTGCAGCACCGTTTAGGACAGTTGCAGCTCCCTGGGGTCCCCGGATCCCCTTTTGCAACCCTTCTGATCCTCAAATTCAGTGGGGAAGCCCAGATTCACTTCACAGCCAGGGTACTAATTTACCAACTGAACAACCGTGGCAAGGAAGGTCGTAAAATGGGGTAAAATTCATGTAACAACAGTCTCGCTTAGCACCAAACAGAAACGTTTGGGCTCCATGGCAGCCGTACGTCGAGGACTGACTAAAATTCAGTGGTTCTTTTGAACCATGGCTGTTTCATTTCCGAGCCGTCTCAAATAATTAATTACCTTTGGATTTCTATAGAGTTTCTCTCCCCCATTGGTTTCTGGTTTTGTAAATTCTCTTCAGGCAGAGGGGTTGCAAAGTTGCCCGAGTGTTGCTGCCAACCAAGGAAAATATATATAAATATATTTCACCTTCCATCTTTAATCTCTCTCCTTCCTTTTTCAGCTGAGGCTAATAGATTGGGGTTTGGCTGAATTCTACCATCCGGGTCAGGAATATAACGTCCGAGTGGCTTCCAGATACTTCAAAGGGCCCGAACTCCTTGTAGATTATCAGGTAGTAGCTCGACATCCGTGCTTCGCTACGAAACCGTGTGGTCAGGCTTAGTTTTTGGAGAGGAAAATAAGGGGGAAGTAATTCTGCCTACCAGCATCCATCGGTATTCGTCTGGCTAGCGTCCTGTCAGCGTGGGAGACAGTTGAGGGCTGTTTGGAAACTGAAACTGTGTGAGCAAGGAGGAGGCAGCAAGGAGCCTGGGCGTGGCTTAGCTCAGCTGTTCTGTACTAAAGCTGGTTGCTTCTGTGAAACTAAAACTCCTTGAAACTCCTCTACTTGTGTAGGGGGAGTAGAACTCCTTAGCATCAGAGCATAATAATAATAATAATAATAATAATAATAATAATAATAATAATAATAATAATAATAATACAACAAACGAAATGCTAATGCTCTGATGGTCATTTCAAAGAAATCCTTTCTTAGCGAGCACCCTAGAAGCCAAGAGGAAACACAGGTGCCAAATTTCAAGTTTGAAAGCTTTAGAGTTCTGGAGATTTTGTGATGATGCATGAGGGGTATTTCGCCTTTATAGAGAGAGATTTGTGCTCTTGATGTGGAATGATCACAAACCTGGAAAAAAGGGATTGATGGATTGGCTGCCCCAGTAGAACCTAAAAACAAAAAAGGAAGCAAAATGAAATGAATAAATAACGGTATTTAGAGCCAGTTTGGTCTAGCGGTTAAAGCACCAGGCTTGAAACCAGGAGAGAGGGAGTTCTAGTCGCGCATTAGGTAGGAAAACCAGCAGGGTAATTTTAGATTAGTCACCAGGAAGCTGTGAATTCTAGTCCCGCCTTAGGCATGAAAGCTGACTGGTTGACGGGCCAATCAACAGGAGGTTGTGAGTTCTAGTCCTGCCTCAGGCATGAAGTGGGTGACTATGGGCATTGGCCAGGCTCATTAGGAGACAAGGAGTTCTAGTTCCACCTTAGGCACAAAAGTTTCACTGGGTGATAGATACAGATAGATGATAACAGATACCGATATGTGATAAATAGATAAGTTGATCAGATAGATAGATAGATAGATAGATAGATAGATAGATAGATAGATAGA
>NW_020769468.1:772772-783398 GCF_900518735.1 Pseudonaja textilis
TTCCTTCCTTCCTTCCTTCCTTCCTTCCTTCCTTCCTTCCTTCCTCTCTTCCCTTCTTTCCTCTTTCCCTTTCTCCTTTCCTGTCCCTTGCATGCTCAAATGCAAAAGAGGAAACATCCCTCCTTCAGCCCTCTGCCCTCCCAAGCTCCGTTTTCGATGGAAGAGGGCTGCAGGAGGCCATCGCGGCTGAAAACGGGGCCCAGGGGTGGCCTCGCAATCCAGATCTAAGCACCCCTGTGTTCCGGATCCAGACCGCAGGTCTTGAGTTTGACACCCCTGGAGTAGAAAGCCTTGGTCTGATTTAAGCTGCCTTGACAGAAAGAGGTGTGAGATTTCTCAAACCAAACCAGGCAGTTGGATGCCATCCGGCCATGCATGACTTCAAGGCCAGTGGTAACAAATACAAGGTAAGCATGTAATGTGAACCGTGAAGAGACCTGATGAAGATTCACCGGTAATCCTGGCTTATGAAACTGACTTGACAAAAGAAGGGACGTGTCAACTCGTAGAATATTTCTATGGTCTTTTTAGAGTTGCCAACAGAAAGAGACTGGGGAGCAGTGAGGCAGTTTGGAAATCGAAAGTGCATCCCATAAATAGTTTTTCAAAGATAGTAACAAGGTGACTGAAGTTTCTGCCATGCAAATATCTAACTGGAGAGCATGATGGATGGCTCTTGGCTATGGAGGTGTCCCATTGGAGAATATGAATTAGGATACATCCATGGGGGGGGGGGGGGGGGGAAACCAGGGTCAAGGGTGACAATGAAGGATGTGTCTCAGAGTCGGCTGCACCCAAGGCAATGCCGGCATGTTAACTCGCAATAAATCCTTTTTAAGTTTTGGAAGTTTGGCTCGAGATTCATGATTTAATTGCAGGAATCCTGGCAGGATGAGCATCCATTAAGGAAATAATTGCTTCCTTAACCTTTTCCCACTCTCTTTTTTTTCTCTAAAGGAAACTGAATTTCCCTCTTTTGTAGAAGATTCCAGATTAAGGTGGCGGATGTCGTGCCCACCTAATGGTTGCGTTCCCTTTAATCTTCGCAGAGGTGAGTAGCAAGGAAACAAGGAACAACTTTGCTTTCGAACGGTCTCCTGCACGATTACAGGTAGTCCTCGGCTTAGAACAGTTTGTTTAGTGACCGTTCGAAATGGCGACGGCTCTGAAAAATGACTCTTTCCCACACTTAGGACTGCTGCAGCCTCCCCATAGTCACGTGATCACAATTCAGACACACGCCAACTGACTAGTATTTATGACAGCCACATCACGGTCTGATCTCAGTATGGTATATAAAATCATACATTGCAATGTCCTACCTGTCAATGAATCCTTCAGCTTCAACCATAACAACACAAGAGCAAACAATAGATACAAACTCAAGTTTAATCGCACCAAACTTGACTGCAGGAAATACGACTTCAGCAACAGAGGGGTCAGTGTCTGGAATCCTCTATCTGACTCTGTGGTTTCTTCCCCAAACCCCAAAAACTTTAACCTTAGACTGTCTACTATTGACCTCACCCCTTTACTAAGAGGTCTGTAGGGGATGTGCATAAGCGCACCAATGTGCCTACCGTCCCTGTTCTATTGTTTCTTTTTTCCTTATATGTATCAATTTCATGTATTCATAACTATGTTTATATTTATACCCTTATCTTGTAAACGATTGACCAATCAAAAATAAATAAAAATAAATTGGGTGAAAAAATTCTTGTTAAGTGAGAAATTCGTTTTAAGTGAGTTTTGCCCCATTTTACGGCGTTTCTTAAATTCGTTAAGTGAATCACTGCAGTTAAGTGAGTCACATGTCGTTAAGTGAATCTGGTTTTCCCATTGACTTTGCTTGTTGGAAGGTGGCAACGGGATCCCGTGACTCATAAATATGAGTCAGTTGGCAAGCACCTGAATTTTATTCATGTGACGAGGGGCAGGCTGCAACAGTTATATGTGTAAAAAAGATAAGTTTTTTTCTGCGCCATTGCAACTTCAAACGGTCACTAAACAAGCAGTTGTAAGTCGAGGACTGCCTATCTACATGTCATGCCCTTGGTAGAGTCGGACTCTGAGGGAGAGGAGGAACAGCCGACGGAGTGGAGGTGTGGCTCCGGAGGTTGTGGATGAGGCTGGGGAAGGGCAGAGGCCGGCTGGGCAGTCAGAGGAGGACCCAGGCCCATCCCCTCTCCATCCTAGCCACACGCAGGGAGGAACTGAGAAGGAAACAACTTGGCTTACGAGAGAGGAAGCGGCCCTGATTCCCCCTCATTGGTTGCAGCCGGGGAGACTAGTATATAAGAGAGAGGATTAAAACACAGCGTTGCCAGTAGCAAAGTTATCTTCGTTGGCGTTCTTCCAACTGACTGCCTTGTTATCTCCTTGAAATTGGTAATTACGTATCCTGGTCAGTTGTGGAAATTCCGTCATTGTAGTTTGTTTTTTATTTCACCTCTATCTGCTCATTATGTTCGGACGGTGTTGCTTTCTTTTGAAGACTATTTTTGAATAAATTTTATCTCCAACTGAGAATTATTGAACAGCGGGGCCAAGTTGGAGGCATTAAAAGACATTTATTTACGTTTTGGGTTTTATTCTGTTTGTGTTACGCTCTCGGGCCATTATAACATGCATAAATGTTTTTTTTTAATTTTTTTTTTTCAGTTTTCCACATTTTAAAAACTTCTTCAGTGAACAGCATGATTCCAGGTTTTCACATTTCCATGCAAACGTTACCATAATTAGATACTCATCTTTCACATTTAGTTTCATATCTTACCAATATTTTACATACTTTCTGTTATTGTATTTTTTCCCAAATACTTTCCTCCAGCTTAAACTTTAAATAACTCTCATACCTTCATGTTGTGACTCGGAGGTCTGAACCTGCCTAGTTAGAAAATACAGGCTTAAGAAATGAGGAAGAGAGGGATTTGGCCTCGAGATTTGAGCCTGCTTTGCTGGAAGACACAGGCTTGAGCCAGGAAGAAGAGGAGGATTTGGCTCTGAGGTTTGAGCCTGCGTTGCTGGAGGGTTCGGAATCATCTTCCTCCCCAGGACCTTCCTCCCTGGTTGTGCCTCAGGTGTCGGCAGATAATCAGGAGAGCGTGCTGGAGTCTTTGGCTGAGGATCAAGCTGAGGAATGCTGGTTTGATGCGAGGCGAAGACGCAGGCATAGGCGTGAGATCCAACGTAGAAGGAAAGGACAAATCAGGGACTGAGATGAGAGACTGACATGCCCCTCAGGGAATAAAAGAGGGAGTGTTAGCTCTGAATCCTTGTTCGGGACAACTTGTTTATTTGGGACTGAAGCTTTGACAAATTATCTGTGAGGCGTTTGCCTTTGATTTATGGTTTTGTCTTGTTATCGGACTTGGCAGGCAGCTTTCGGGAAAATTGCCACGGATTCCTCCAGTCAAAGGAATTTAACTCTCTCGTTCCTGGTCCTGTCTGTTTGTTTATATTCCTTTGGAAATTTGGACTCTCATCTCGTGGTCACAGGTGAGACAGAACACCTTCATATTCATTATCCTTTTATACTTTTATCTGTCAGGTTTACAATTTCATTGCATATTCTTATTTCATCATTTCACAAATTCTAATTCGATTCAAACATTTCAAAAAGATTCCCCCCCCCCAATTACTAATTTGAGTGTGCCATCCATACAGCTTATATATCCTTTTAAATTCCAGTATTCATTTAACTTAATTATTGCCTAAAAAATTAATAATCATAATCTCCTAACTATATAACATATATACCTTTTAGGTCAGCATGCGTAAATGTTAAATGATGTATTTATGATCTATTTCAGGAAATGGGTTCTTGTCTCTTAAGCTCCAGTTTCTAGGTTAAAATTATCACAGGAACTGCTTTCTTTTCTCTCTGAACCGGCGCCTCCAAGTGCAGCCATGTCAAATTCGGTCCCTGCCTGCTCCGTGGTGGGAACCGGCCCTGAGGCTGCCACATCAGAGCTGTAGTTCATGGGCCTCTGGTTCACGTAGTTGGACCCGGGGATAAAAATAGGCTACAGACATGTATGGTATCTGGACGGGTATGGTTGGCAGGATATAGGTATAGGACGGGATAGTATAGGACGGTGGTCGGCAACCCGTGGCTCTGGAGCCACGTGTGGCTCTTTCATCCCTCTGCTGCGGCTAGCTGTCGCTGGTTGGCTCCACAGTTAAGAGGGCTTCCGGTTAGGACAGGTAGAAGAAAAAGGACGCCATGCTAGGAGGAGACTCTATGGTGGGGGAACCAGACTTCCAGTTGACAAGAAAAAGGATGCTGTGCTAGGAGGAGACTCTATGATGGGGGAGAGCGGACTTCCGGTAGGCAGAGGAAAAAGGACTCTGCACTAGGAGAAGACACTATGGTGGGGGGAACCGGACTTCCGGTCATCTCTGGAATTGATAAGGATTTTGGTTAGGATAGGTAGAGGAAAAAGGACACCATGCTAGGAGACTATGGTGCGGCGGGAACCGGACTTCTGGTGGGCAGAGGTAAAAGGAGGCCGCGCTAGGAGGAGACTCTATGATGGGGGAAAGCGGACTTCCGGTTGGCGGAGGAAAAAAGGATGCCGCGCTAGGAGGAGACTCTATGATGGGGGGAAAGTGGACTTCCGGTGGGCAGAGGTAAAAGGATGCCGCGCTAGGAGGAGACTCTATGATGGGGGAAAGCGGACTTCCGGTTGGCAGAGGAAAAAGGATGCCGCGCTAGGAGGAGACTCTATGATGGGGGAAACTGGACTTCCAGTCAGCTCCAGAATTGAAAGCGAAGCTTCCGGTTAGGACCTTTGTCGCTCTTGTTTTAAGCAGGGGGTTGGACTAGAGAAGCGGGTTGGACTAGAAGACCTCCAAGGTCCCTTCCAACTCTGTTATTCTGTAAATCTGCCTCCCACTCCCAAGCCCCAAAACCAGTCCAGAAGGATACCATGCTCAAAAAGCCACTGAGAAGTTCAAGGGGCAGAACTCTCATGGTCGTTTCTCTAATGTCCATCTTTTAAAAAGTGTTAAACTAGACCAAGATTAATAATGCAGGTAGTCCTCGACTTAACGACCACAATTGAGTCCAAAAATTACATCGCGAAGCGAAGCATTTGTTAAGTGAGTTTTGCTCTGTTTTCATTTTTGCCACAGTTGTTCAAACGAATCACTGCAGTTCACTGTTACGTCAACCACATGGTTGCTAAGTGAATCTGGCTTTCTCATCCACTTTGCTTGTCAGAAGGACCGGGGCGGGGGGGTGTCACATGGTCCCAGGACCCCGGCAATCGTCATAAACACGAGTCAATGGCCAATTGTCTGAATCCCCCCACACAAGCATGAGGATTGCTGCATCGGTCATAAGTGTGAAAAACGGCCGTAAGTCACTTTTTTCCAGTGATGATGTAACTTTGAACGGTCACTAAATGAACTGTTGTAAGTCGAGGACTACCTACAATTCAACTTTTTTTTTTAAAAAAAAGTATTTAAACATTTTGAAGATGGGTTCATTTAATTTTGGAATCCAAGAGGATGGGAAGTTGATATCTCTCTCTCTCTCAATCTCTCTCTCTCTCTCTCTCTCTCTCTCTCTCTCTCTCTCTCTCTCTCTCTCTCTTCCTTCTATACATTTGTAAACAATACAGATCATTACAGAAAAAAAGCATTGTACATTTATAAAAAAAAAATAACATTCTTCTCAATTTCTTGGCAGATCTTCTCTCATCCAGGATGTCGTCGGGAGTAGTAGTTAAATCGGAATTTCAGCCTTGGGAAGATGGGTCAAAAGGTCTCGCAAGGCAGCTTCCACGCGCCTTCATTTTGAAAAGACTGGCGAAGAAAAAAAACAGTCCCGTTTTGTTCAGGAAAAGGCCCAGATAGAGACCCATCATGGATCGTTGCAGTGAGCCTGCTGGGGAAAAGACGGTGGATCATTTTAATTTATTTGTAATAAAAGCTGGAAGTCTTTCGTTTAATAGCTTCCTCTCCTGAGTGGAAAAAAAAAAAAAGTATTTCGAAACACGTTTGCTTGTTCTAGTCTTTCCCCATTTCCGTATAGCTCGCAATGTTTCACTTCATTTCCCAATGCCTTGATTTTAGATGAATTAACAGATCCACACCAGAGGTGGTGAATTAAGCAGGTTCTGACCGGTTCTGGAGAACCGGTGGCGGAAATTTTGAATAGTTGGGAGAACCGGCCAATCCCACCTCCGACTGACCCCGCCCCCATCTCTTCTCTGCCTCCTGAGTCCCAGCTGATTGGCTGGGTCTCCTTTGGTTGCCCTGCACAGGAGAACAGAGCTGCAAAGCAGGTTATTGGGGTGGGGAGGGAATGGGATTTTGCAATAGCCTTGCCCCTGGTGGGAATGGGAAATTTTGCAGTATCCTTTCCCTGGCACTCCCACCAAGCCACACCTTGCCCACCAAGCCCCGCCCACAGAACCGGAAGTAAAAAATTGGATCCCACCACTGATCCACACCCTTTATTTCATTATACAAGATACGTTAACACTGGCTTCACATTGGGAGTAATGGGAAAACAACACAAAATGGTTTGCACAGACATCTTTTGCCCACCAGTTCTGCATTTCTATAATGTTAATCTCTCACAGCTTGTTGGCCAGAATTCTTCCAAATAGTATCCGATATTCTTTATTTACTGGATTGTTATCCCGCCTGTGTTATTTTGTAAGCAACTCAAGGCAGTGAACATACTCCTTCCTCCTATTTTCCCCACAAAAACCACCCTGTGAGGTAGGTTGGACTAGCCCAAAGTCATCCAGCCAGCTTTTATGCCTAAGGTCGGACTAGAACTTTTAGTCTCCTGGTGATTAGCCCAAAGTCACCCAACTGGCTTTCATGCCTAAGACGGACTATAATTCTCCATCTCCTGGTGATGGGCCCAAAGCCTTCATGTCTAAGGCAGGACTAGAACTCAAGTCTCTTGATGATTGGCTCAAAGTCACCCAACTAGCTTTCCTGCCTAACTTCGCTCATTGGAAGGTCGCAAAAGACGATCGCCTGATTTGCCAAGCATCTGAATTTTGATCCCATGATGATGATGCAAAGTTCATAACTCTAAAAAAATGATTATAAGTTACTTTTTTTCAGGGCCGTTGTAACTTAAAAACAGTCACTAAATGAATTGTTTTATATCGAGGGTGACCTGCATTAACTGTGCACAAGTCAACAAAGTTCTGACCCAGTTCCCCAAGCACCACAAACCCTCTGAAGTGAACTCAAAAGATTCCTTTAATTAGGAATGCCAGCAGCTCTGCCAAAATAGTTTCTCTCCTACCATAGGCTAACAAGTCTGTCCGGCAAGGAGATGAATAGTTGTGTGCCACATCTATTCATCTCCGCCCCCTGACTTTTATCCCCAGAGCTAGGGTGGGGCTTCGCTAGCAGAGGTGGCTCTTCCGTCCCAAGGTCCGGCCCATAGATTTCCACTGCTCTCCTCTCCTCTGCCTCCTGTGCATCCATATGTCAGGCACTGGACCCAGTTGTTCCTCCTCTCCCTCATCAGCCACCTCCAGACCTGGGGGTTGTTGACTCCTCATCTGAGGACTAAGATGGCCGCTGCCTCCATCTCTAACAGCTCTGTTCCCCCTCGGAGCTCTCAGGTTGATGCTGACCCTGACTCCCACGCCGCCTCCTTGTCTGATTCACCTGCTGGAGGGACCGCCAGCCGACGGGCCACAACACGTAATTTGGACTCAACCTGGACTGACATGGGGAAGGAGAAAATGGAAGAAAAACTCCTCAACCTCCCCTCCCCACTTACCTTCTCCCAGTTCCGTCTTAATAAACAGCCTTCTTGTAGCCTTAAATACCGTCGAGTTATGTTTAACCAGACAAGTGAAGAGCGAGGCGTTCCAATTTTCGGTGGCTATGATTTCCAGGGAACTCTGGCGAGAGTACGTCCCGTTTGCATTCAAAGTTGCCCTAGCGGACTTTCCTTTCCCGCTGGGATTCTTGCAAAACAAGTCCACTTTGGCCACGTTTGGATAAAAATATTCTGCGTTGCAAGTAACCGTCACTGAGGTGTTCAGCTGGATGGGAGAAAGCGGGTCGGTCTCTAGACGTACCGTGGGAGGAACTGAGCAAAGAAAACCAAAGAGTTTGATCAAAAGAAGCTCCTGCACGCAGATGCGGCTGGAAGACTTAATGGGGTTTGCTCTCTGTGGTATAGGTGGAAACAACCCCTGTACGAAAAATCCAGAACCTGGTTTGCAGGAAGCCCAAGATTAAATCTTAACCACCATGAACAAAGAAAAAAGAAAGAACTTGTGACCCAGATCTCCAAACACGACAAATGCTCTGAAGTGAACTCAAAGATTTCTTTATTAGGTATGCCAGCAGCTCCGACAAAAAAGTTTCTCTCCCATCACAGGCTAACAAGTCTGTTCGTCCGGGAGGTGAATAGTTATCTGCCACACCTATTCATCTCCGACCCCTGCCTTTTATCCCCAGAGCTGGGGTGGGGCTTTGCCAGCAGCGGTGGCTCTTCCGTCCCAAGGTCCGGCCCATAGATTTCCACTGCTCTCCTCTCCTCTGCCTTCTGTGCATCCATATGTCGGGCACTGGACCTAGTTATTCCTCCTTTCCCTCATC
Organism: Pseudonaja textilis; assembly: GCF_900518735.1. The sequence goes on from NW_020769468.1 coordinate 781,368, forward strand.
AGCCAACTCCAGACCTGGGGGTTGTTGACTCCTCATCTGAAGACTAAGATGGCCTCTGCCTCCCATCTCTTAACAGCTCCGTTCCCTCTTCCCCCTCGGAGCTCTCAGGTTGATGCTGACCCTGACTCCCACGCCGCCTCCTTGTCTGATTCACCTGCTGGAGGGACCGCCAGCCGACGGGCCACAACACGTAATTTGGACTCAATCTGGACTGAGATCGGGGAAGGAGAAAATGGAAGAAAAACTCCTCAACCTCCCCTCCCCACTTACCTTCTCCCAGTTCCGTCTTAATAAACAGTCTTCTTGTAGCCTTAAATACCGTCGAGTTATGTTTAACCAGACCAGTGAAGAGCGAGGAGTTCCAATTTTCTCTGACAGCTCCGTTCCCTCTTCCCCCTTGGACCTCTGAAGTTGTCTCGATGCTGACCCTGACACCCACACCGCCTCCTCCTCTGATTTGGCTGTGGGAGGGTCTTGCGGCCGACAGGCCACAACACGACCTGAACCAATTCTTGGCAAATCTCTGTCCTCATTAATGTTTACTTTGGGCGTGTCTGGACCTTGCTACCATCAAAAAATATGAGTCAGTTGCAAAGCATCTGAACGTTGATCATGTGACCATGGGGATATCGCAACACTCTTTACAGGACTATTTACAGGAAGCAACTTTGGACATAACTAAGCATAAAATGGGGCTAACGGGAAAAAGAAGAAATAGCACAAAAAATTAAAAATGCTAAGCAGAACTATTTTGAAGATGCAAACAAACCAGGCAGATGGCTAGCTTATAAATTGAGAAAGGAAAGAGACTTGAGAAGAATAAATCAATTGATAAATGAACGAGGGCATGCATGCTATGGAAATGCAGAGAAGAAAAAAATTATTCAAGATTACTATGGAAAACTGTACCATCAAGAGAACGTTCAGGAAGAAAGAATTCAACAATATTTACAGGAAGCAAATGTATGAAAAACTGTTGCAAGAGGCAAATGGACTTCCTAGTTTTTCTTTGAAGAGGTTTCACTTCTCATCCCAGAAGCTGCTTCAGCTCTGACTGGAAGGTGGGGAATGGAAGGGTTGATATTCCTTGCAGACAGCTGGTCATTTGCATCCTTCTAGAGAGGAGTTGAGGCCACTTGGAGGTTTAATCTGTGTCCTCTGGGTCACCTGAGTGGTGCATATGGGTGTGGAGCCTTCCTGCAACTGCTGAAAGGACTGTGTGAGAAGCGTTAATAAAGTATCCTTTTTATGACTCAAATCTCACGTTGAAAGATAGCTTATGTCCTTGAAGTAAGGGAGTGCAGTACCAGACACCAGTTACTTTTTTGGAACGCCTTTGAAGCGCTGGGAATTATCACACTCTTTTGGAATGTCTTTGAAATGCCAGATACCGGGTAAGAAAGTGTCTGTTATGTGCTGGGTACCAAAAAGATAATAAAATGTAACTTGTATCCTGAAAGATATATTGTAAATCAAGCCATTTGGATACCGGGGAGAGAGGAGGTAGTTTTAGAGTATAAAAGTAGAGCGAAATCTATGTTTTTCGTTCCTCCCAGCTGCCTAGGGTGGAACCCATCTGCAGATGTATATCCAATAAAGCCTCCTTCCTTGGATCAACTTTGAATCCTGGTGGTTTTTCTTTAGCCACAATCTCACAACTGTGTTGTAGAATGGAGATAGATTCTGTCGTATCTCCCTCCCTCTGTTGAGAAAGGGCTCTTTTATTTGGAGATAGGTGGCTTCTTGGACCCCTCTTTCAAACCAGTGGCCCTCTCGGTCCAAAATGTGGACTTCGCTGTCTTCAAAAGAGTGGCCTTTGTCTTCTAAATGCAGATAGACTGTTGAATCTTGTCCTGATGGTCAGAGTATATTCATGAACTGGAATAGAGTAACTTGGTAACAAGGTCAGCCAATGAATAGGCATAGCAACTAAGTCAGCCAATGAGGGCTGTTTTTGGAAACTGAAACTAGATGTAGCCTAGGCTGGAAACTGAAACTAAAACTAGCCTAGGCTGGAAACTGAAACTAGAA
>NW_020769468.1:783408-801818 GCF_900518735.1 Pseudonaja textilis
TGTAGTGCATATAATGGATATTGGAATAAAATCCTTCCATTTTCCCCACTATCTAGTCAGAGCCGAAGAAGTTTCTTGGATGAGAAGCGAAACACCTTCAAAGAAAAACCAGAAAGTCCAGTTGCAGACATGATATCCTTCTGATTAAAATCGGAATTCCGATTTTTTGGGGAATCACCCCCCCTCTCCCCCCTTCTTCTCCTCCTTCCCCTCCCCTCGGAGGCCCCGAGTCAAGAGTTGCTACCGCTGGCACGGCTCCGCGCGGCTTGGGAAGGGAAAGGCAAAAAGGAAGAGCCGCGGTGGTGCTTTGCAACGGCAGCAGCGGCTCCTGGTTTTGTCTTTCCCTTCCTGAGGCAACGAGGGACTGGAGCTGCGCGGAGCCACGCCAGCAGTAGCAACTCCTGACAGCCCCAGCCGGATACCTGAGTGGAGCCCAGGCGGTGCGAAGCGGAGGCTGCTGAGCGGCAGGAAAAGGGAGCTGGGCAGCCACAGACCAGCCTCCGTGCAACACGCCACCGCCCGGCCCTGGTGAGGGAAAGCAGCGGGCGCTCTCCGGGTGGCGGCCTTGGCCCCACCACCAGGGAAACGGCTGCCCAGCTCCGGAGCTGATCCACACCTGACCAGCAGGAAAGGAAGGGTGTGTAGCATTGGTGGTGTGTGCGCGATTTCTTGGTGCGCAGCGGGGGGGTCTCTTGGCCGGCCCCGATTTTTTTTTTAAGGGGGGACTATCATGCCTGAGTTGCCTCCTGGGGGGGAAAAAAAAGGACTTTTGGGACCACCATGACCTGGGCGATGGACAATCTCCATCGACATCTACCACTTGTAACTTAAAATGGTCGCTAAATCCATGGTCGTAACTCAAGGACTTACTTGGATGGTCACACATTTGCAAATGCTGATCACACAGGATTCTAAGTGCTGCAAACCACTGTAATTATGTGCCAGGGGACAAACAATGAGATAAATGTCAGGGGAAAGCAACCAGAGCCACACATGAAAAATGAAAGTGACTAACTTTATTGTTTACCACCTCTATTACAAGAATTTTCCCCAGATTGCTTGCCTTCCCCTTAGGAATGACCAGATAATGCAGGGGTGACCAGATCAAGGCCAGTGTGTCAGGATTCCGGCAGTTACCCCCATTTAAATCATGAGTTGAGCCAAACTTCCAAAACTTCAAAAGGATTTATTGGGAGTTAACATGTCCGGCACTGCCTGGGTGTAGCTCGACTCTGAGGCACCTAATTCATTGTCACCCTTGACCCTGATTTTCTCCCCACCTCCTGGGTGTATCATAATTCCTATTCTCCGATGGGACACATCCTTAGCCAAGAGTCATCAATCATGCTCTCTCCAGTTAGAATTCTGCACGGCAGACACTTTGGTCACCTAGTTAACTATCTTTGAAAACATTTATGGAATGCACTTTCAGTTTGCAAGCTGCCGCACTGCTCTCCCCTCCCTTTCTGCTGGCAGCTCTAAAAAGGCCATAGACATATTTAATGAGTTGACACCTTGTGCCAGATCCATCCTGTGAGGTCCTTAGATCCAGTCCGTGGGGCTACCCCGCGGTGCCCTGCCGAGCTCCATTTTTGCTGGCAGAGGGTTTCAGGGAGCCGTCACAGATGAAAACGGAGTTCAAGAACCCGTTTTCACTGGCAGAGCATTTGGGCCGCTACAGGCACCCCCAACACAAGTGATGTCAAGCAGGCCATGATCACCCCGCCCCCCCTGAGATCAAACCCATCCCTGATGCAGCCCTCAATGAAATCCAGTTTGACACCCCTGAGATAAAGCTGCTTGGATCCTGGGTGTAAGTCAAGCTTATGCTGCTTGGCAGCTGGGTAAGGATGCCAAGCTACCGTATTTTTCAGAGTATAAGACCCTCCAAACTTTTAAGACGCAACTAGCTTTTTGGGGGGAGGGGACACGAAAAAGAAAAATGCCTCTGCCAGCAATTTACCTCCATGCAGCAAACAGCAAACAGCCTGTTTTAGTGTCAGCGCAGTCTGATTTAGGAAAAAGCAGCTGGTTGTTGGTTGGATCGGCTTCCTGATGATCAGCTGTTTCAGGCTGCAGGGATCACCATCACGTATTGCTGCCTCAGCGTGCCCCATTTTTGGCCCCCGCATCCCGTTTTCGGCCTCCTCACCTTTTTCAGCCTCCACGTGCCCCTCTTTTGGCCCATTCCAAGTGGCGGGGATCGAAATGGGTGGAAAACGGGCCACGTAGAGGCCCAAAAAATGGGATGCGGTGGCCAAAAGAGGGATGCGCTGAGGCAGCAGTAGGCTACGGCGATCCCTGCAACCTGAAATAGCTGATCGTCGGGAGGCCGATCCAACCAACAATCAGCTGCTTGTGCTAATCGGGCTGTGCTGAAGCTGAAAGAGGCTGTTTGCTGCAAGGAGACTAATGGCTGGGAGGCAGAGGCCGAAGGGTGGGCGGGGCTTTGGCAACATTCACTGTATAAGCCGCACAGACATTTCCACTCCCATTGGGGGATGGAAAAAGTGCATCTTATACTCTGAAAAATACGGTAGTTCCCTGCTTAATCCCTCCGTCCATCCTGGCAGTTTCCCCCACAGATTCACTCCGCAATGTCTCAGTTGACGAGAGCGGATCTCCCTCCCTCTCCAAACGGCACCTACCTATCACGTAGACTGCAACCTCTTTCGTTAGATTAGATTCTCCCCTTTGGAGGACTTTATTGATCGTAAAGCAGCGGTAGGTCCCGTTATCATCAGGTTCCATGTTGCTGAGGCTGATGCTGAAATCCGTTCTCGATCCTGGCGCGAGCCTCACCCCGCGAGAAACTTGGTAACGCTCCCTGTACGTTAACTTCGGGTCATTGCTCAATTCTTTGTACCATTTTGCGGTAGTTGGCAGATCCATCTGAGTCAGGGTACAGTTGAGAGTGAGGGTCTTGCCTCCTGTGATTTGTATGAACTCAGGTTCGATGCGTAGTCCGGGACCACCAACTGCTGAAATGGAAAATAGCTTCTGTTTATTATTATTATTACCTTTATTGTCAGAGTACAACATGTGCACAATGAGATTGGCTGAGCATCCCTTCATGCACGCCCCCCCAAACACAACTCACAGTGAGTTAATCCAGTCCAACCTTATTACGCTATGTGACCTTGTTGCACAACGCACCGGCCCCGCAAGTCTACTGTGTTGACGCTATTTTCCGTTCAGGAGTCTGGCAGCCGACGGATAGAAACTGCTCTTCAGCCTGTTAGTGTGGCTGGCTATGCTTCCTGGGTGTCAGGATTCGCCATGTGTGCTGGCTGAGAGAAGGTTAGCACTGGAAGCTTCTGCCTTACACTGTTATTTAAAGGTATAAACCCACCCACCTAAATGCTCCTATCTCCTATCCACGCCCCCTAATTATTCCCTTAATCATCCCTTACTCCCATCATCCGGTTTACCTAATAAGCCGACTATTTCCTTCCCTATCCATCGCTCATGATTCCTATCTCCTTGTGAGTAAACTAAATAGTTACACACACACCCATCGCCCGTTCCTCCATCACAGTTACTGGCTGAATGTATAAAGGCAGACAGATAAAACTCCACAAAGGCATCCATACAAGGTCTTATTGAATCATCAGGCTTCCTCAAATATAACTCACGGTTACATCGAGATTCATCTCAGTGTCCAATTCTCTGCATAGCCGACTTATCTTTCTCAGTTCAGCTTCGGCAGAATCATCAAATTCATGTCTAACAATCCATCGAACACAGACAGGAGTTTCCTTTCAAGTTACGGATGGCTGTGGATCCCCTCGCACGTCATGATTCTCCGACGCTGCAGTTGTCGCAATTACCCAGAAGTATCTATCATCGGCAGGGTGCGACAGCTCCTGCAAATGTGCTGATGGGCTCAGATCATCTATCATCATCAATACTGTATCTCCTACCTGATGGTAGGAGAGTGAAGAAGTGCTGACCAGGGTATGAGTCCCTGAGAATTTTCCTCACTCTTCTAAGGCAGCGAGCTCTAGCGAGGTCATCTAGTGGAATCAGGCAACAGCCCACGATGTTTTGTGCTGTGCTCACCATCCTCTGTAATGTCTTTCTACCCACAGTTGTCAAACCAGCATACCACACAGTAATGCTTTCTATGTGAGGATGCTTTCTATTGTGGACTGTTTATCTATTTGTTCTGGAGATCCAAAAGGGCCGTAGTTTGAGCAATGGGATATGTGGCAGGATTATTTAGGTCCCACTTCTGGGCCTGATGCCATCTTACTTTAACACTAGATTTTCCCTTCTGAACACCCAGCCCGAGTAACAGAGGGATTCAATCAAGAGCAAATGAGATAGATAGCACCACCACTAGATGGACCTGCAACTGGCTGACAAACCGTACTCAACGAGTAGTCCTTAATGGGTCTAAGTCTACATGGAGGGACGTAAGCAGTGGGGTGCCACAAGGATCCGTCTTAGGCCCAGGACTCTTCAATATCTTCATTAACGATTTGGATGAGGAAATAGAAGGGGAACTTACCAAATTTGCAGATGATACTAAGCTGGCAGGAATAGCCAACACCCAAAAAGATCGGCTCAAGATCCAGATGGATCTTGACAGACTTGAACCCTGGGCCCTATCTAACAAAATGAAATTCAACATAGAGAACAGTAGAGTCTTACACTTAGGCAAGAAAAACCCAAAGGACACATACAGACTGGGTGAAACCAGGCTTAATAGCAGGAACTGTGAGAAGGATCTCGGAGTCTTAGTGACAACCAGCTAAATAGGAGCCAGTAGTGTGCGTCAGCAGCCCAAAAAGCCAATGCAATCCTAAATTGCATTAACAGAGGGATACAATCAAGATCAAGGGAGGTACTAATACCCCTCTATAAAGCCTTAGTAAGGCCACACCTAGAGTCCTGCATCCAGTTTTGGTCACCACACTATTAAAACGAGATTGAGACTCTAGAAAGAGTGCAGAGAAGAGCAACCAGGATGATGAGGGGACTGGAGACTAAAATATATGAAGAACGGTTGCAGGAACTGGGCCTGGCTAGTCTAGGGAAGAGAAGGACCAGGGGAGACAGGAGAGCATCTTCCAATATTTGAGGGGCTGCCCCAGAGAGGAGGCAGGGGTCAAGCTATTTTCCAAAAAGCCAGACAAAGAATAACGGACGGAAACTGATCAAAGAGAGATTCAACCTGGAAAGAAGAAATGTCCTGATAGCGACAACAATCAACCAATTGAACAGAAGTTGCCTTCAGAAGTCTTGGATGCTTCATTGCTGGAAGTCTACAAAAAATAGCCTGGACAACCACTTGACTGGAATAATATAATGTATCCTGCCTTGAGCTGGGGACTCAACTAGAAGTCCTTCACGGTCTCCTGGTGATTGATCCAAAGTCACCCTGGTTTTCACGCCTAGAATGGGACTAGAATTCCCTATCTCCTGGTTTTTGGACTGCACTTTCACGACTAACCTGAACTGGCTCCTCATTATGATGATCGCTGTATCATTAGACTCTTGGGTTCTTACGCTGCACAAGTTCGAGTCCCCATCAGAGCTGTCTCTGGTTATAGAAAATGACGTATGCAGACCAATAGCTAAATATGAACTCAGCCCTGGAAAACACAACAGGTGAGAAAGAAACTCAAGATCCCCTCCTTTGACTCTCTTTGATATAAGAAGAACAGATGGGGAAACACTTCCATGGTTCTGTTATTATAACTCAGGTCAATAAAGTTGAGTTTCAATGTTTCGGTATTGTTAGTTCCCCAATCTAGCTGATCTCAAAGGACTGACTCTGACATGAAGCAACAGAGCTAACCACTCCCTGACCACATATTGCAACAAAGATGACAGATTTACAGATTAACAGTATTAGGAGGGACCTTGTAGGTCATCTACTCCAACCTCCAGCCCAAGCACCATTTCTGACAGATGTCAGTCCAGTCACTTCTTGAAAGCCTCCAGGGATGAAGCTCCCACAACTTCCGAAGGCAAATTTCTGTTCCATGGGTTGATTGTTCTCACTGTCAGAAAATTTCTTCTTATTTCCAGATTTAATCTCTCCTTGTGCAGTTTCCATCCATTATTCCTTGTCTGGCCTTCAGGTGCTTTGGACAATAGCTTGATCCACTCCTCTCTGTTGCAGCCCCTCAAATATTGGAACACTGCTATCCTGTCTCCCCTTGTCCACTGGGCCTGGCTAGTCTAGGGAAGAGAAGGACCAGGGGAGACAGGATATCAGTCTTCCAATATTTGAGGGGCTGCCCCAGCGAGGAGGGAGTCAAGCTATTCTCCAAAGCACCTGAAGGTCAGACAAGGAATAATGGATGGAAACTGATCAAGGAGAAATTCATCCTGGAAATAAGGAGAAATTTTCTGACTGAAATCAATCAACTCATGGAACAGAAGTTGGCTTCAGAAGTTGTGGCAGCTTCATCAATGGAGGCTTTCAAGAAGAGACTAGACAGCCATTTGTCAGAAATGGTGTAGGGTCTCCTGCTTGGGTGGGTGTTGGACTAGATCAGGGGTTGCCAACCTTTTGGACCTCAGGGACCACCAAACTCATAATTTTATATCCCGTGGACCACTAATATGGATTTTGGCTGCAGGAAAAAAGCCTGCAGGAAAATTCCCCACCCCGTTTTCTTACCAATCGATCGTTCTTTGTTTGGGATCGTAAGATACTGTCTCCTGCTCCGTTCTCGGGGGGCGGGGGAGGAGAGAGAGAGACTGTTGGCTTCATGCAAGGAAAACAGCAGAAGCCGCAGAAGTCTTTCTTTCTCTCCCCCAAACTACGCCAGAAAGGAGTCTTTGCCGGCGCAGCCTCTTGGAGCAGGAGGCCTTGCAGGGTCCCAAAGACTCATTTCTGGGGGAGTTTGGGGGAGAGAAAGAAAGACTTTGGCTGCTTTCCTTGCGTGCAGCCAGAAGCAGAAGAAGAAAGAAGCAGAAAGAAGCAGCCCGGTGGCCAGGCCAGGTGTGTGGGGCGAGTGGGGAAAGTTCCCCCACCTCTGCTCTTTCCCCCCTCCCCTCACTACCTTGTGTTGTTCGCAATGCAAACAACACAAGTCTTGTGTTCCCGCACAGCCTGGAGTAATTGCTTTGTGGGGGACATTTCTCTGCGGACCACCAAGTTTTTCTTTGTGGACCATCAGTGTTCCCCGGCCCACTGATTGGCAACCACTGGACTAGATGACCTACTAGGTCCCTTCCAACTTTGTACCTCTGTATTTGATGGTGTTCGAACTAGAGAGAAAATGCTACGCGAAAATCAAGATACCCAAGGACGACACAAGATTGAAGATGCCACACTCCAGAATTGGAGAGGAGGTGAAGACAACCTGAAAGCGACTTGGTGAAGAAGAAGATCGTGCAAGGACATGTCTTTGAGGCAGGTATAAGTGTGGGCAGCCTTTAATCCACATCTTTAAACAACCATTTACTAATCTCCCTGTCTTCCAGCTGGAAATCTGAGCAACAATACTCACTTATTTCCTGAAACGAACACATCCTCAGGTCTTGGAGAAGCAAGAGGGACCACAGCTGAAATGGACCCAGGATGGTCAAGGAGAAGGACCTCAAGGAAACCATGCTGGTAGCAGTGGGAGAAACATCTGGAGCTATTTCATCTCTGGATCCTCCCCGAAAGCTTTCTTTTCGAGACAAAAGGGGAACTTGCGTTTCCTGCTAAATAAATTTGAACCAATGGCCTCGTTTGGGACGGTTGCCCTATAAGAGAGTGACTAAGAAGAAATTCTGGAGTTGTAAATTTAGAATTCTCAAGACGGAGTTAATTAAACCTAGATGGAGACTTCAGCAGCAATTTCTGTTTTGTTTCACCCAGTTGGGTCATGAAAGGTCTGCAAGAAAACCACCAAGCTCAGATAACTCCCTAAGGACCCCACAATCCTCCTCCCTCTCCTCTTCCTCCTCTTCTTCTTCCTCTCCTCCTCCTCCCCTTCCCCCCCTCCCCCCCCCCACAAATCCCATTCCCTTCTAACACTGATGATGTTACTTAGTTGGGTCGTTGAAACATCTACAAGAAAGCAACCCAGCTCAGAGAGCTCTCTAAGGAACCCACAATCCTCTTCCTCCTCCCCCTCCCCCTCTTCTTCCTCTCCTCCTCCTCTTCCTCCTCCTAAAGCCCACTCCCTTTCATCCTTGATGATGTTACCTCATTGGGTCATGAAACGTCAGCAAGTAAACCACTAAGCTCAGAGAGCACTAAGCCCTGATAAGGTTACCTAGTTTGGGCATTGAAACATCTGTAAGAAAGCAACCAAGCTCAGAGAGCTCTAAGGACCTCACAATCCTCCTCCTCCTCCTCCTCCTCCTCCTCCTCCTCCTCCTCCTCCTCCTTCTCCTCTCCTCTTCCTCCTCCTCCTCCGGAGCAAGTCGCTCCATTCCGAAGGACCCGATAGGCAACCAAACACTTTTTGCCCAGATGGAGAAATGATGGAGACTCAAAACCATCATTGTGCTTGCAGAAGGGACAGTTTGAAATGGAGTGATTAGGGCCGTTTCAAAAGGTCCCCTTTGCAAGCACACAAAACTTCATCTCTCTCTGGGCGAATAGTGCACAGCAGAGCCAGACAGAGAAGATCCCAATACACTGCCCACTCCATCTCACAGCTTGCCTGTGGCCACGTCAGGCAAACACCTTTGCCCAGGGCATTGGTGTCGACCTGGAAGCTGACCTGCCCAAAGCCATTTTTGACCGCTTCAGTGTTGCCACACTAGAGACAAGGGATGGGGAAGGGGGATTTGAAATAGAGGGGATTCTGTAGCTAAAACAAAGTATTTTCTGTTGGGAACCAAGGACATTCTCACACCTGGTCGGAGGAGTGAGGAGTGATGCTACCAGGTTGCCAGATTGCACCATGATTGGACCATAGCATCAGGGTTCCGACCAATGTCCTCATTAAATCATGAGCTTCAAGCCAAACTTCAAAAGAAATCCAGTTATTTATTAGGATGTCAGCACGGACCAAGTGAACCCAACTCTGACCTCACTTAGTTTGCACTTTGGCTCTGACCCTGTCTCCCCCTCCCCCCGAGATGTCTCTTCAGTCACATTCCTCAATGAAGCAATTTCACGGGTTGTAGAAGTCACTCCCTCCGGCCACTGTGGGTTTCCGTGGAGATGACCTTGACAGTACCGGCTGGAATGTACTTTGCTTTGGTCTGTTGCAGCTGTGGAAAAGTAGACCGTGGGATGGAGAGGGCGGGGCCGGTAGTAGCTGCATTCCCGCTTTCATCGGCCCCCGTGTTCACCACCTCCTGCACTTAAAAAAAACATAAGACCTCCCCCAAAATAAGCCCAAGTGCTTATTTTCAAACCCCATAGAAAATAAGACCAGGAGGGCCGGAGCTGGCGTCGTGACGATACAGCATGCGATCTTGGAGGTCTGAGATCGCTGCTGATATCTTTGCTCCTGGACGGTCCTATCGGATCTAAACCATCCGGAAGAGACGGTGAAAGTGAAGAGCACATCCTGTCGATCCCAGGGATACTGCAAAGTCCCTGGTAGATCCAGGAGAAGCTCTTCTTGCCAGCGGCAAAGAGGCAGCCATTAAAGCTGCTGAAGTTGGGACAGCTCCGAAACGGAAGAGAACGGAAAGAGAGAGAGGGCCGGTTTGGTGAGAACTTTTTCTTTATTCTAAGATCTGAAAGGACACCCTAAAGGAAAGAAAGAATCTGTAAAAGTTTTGACAGAAGTGATTAAGCGGCGATTATAAACAGGAATGTCAAAGTAATGTTTTTTCTTCTTCTCATTGCTGGATTTTCTATACACGATCTTATACTTTGAAACTGGACTATTTTTTTTTTGTTTACATCTATTTTTTTTTCTCCTTTTTGATTTTGTAATATTTTAGGCTAGAAGCTCCCTTTAGTTATCTCTTTTTTAAAAAATATCTTTTTCTTTCTTTTTTATTAATTCTTATTATATCTTGCTTGGAAAAGGAGGGGGAAAGTGAGAGCAAAGAAACTTTGTAACGCTGCCAACTAGAGGATTGAAAATATTCTATTTTCCTGTGACCAGACAAAGCTGAGAAAGAAAGAACTGAGACTCTTTTTTCAAGGACATTGTCATTTGATAAGATAGAGGGAAGAGCATGGGAGAGTATTATTGCAGGTGCTCTTCTGGGTTTCTATCAACAGCTGGAGTCTGGTGTTGAAACCGAGGGGGAAAAAAGGTGATAAGTTTTTGGAGAAGAGAGCTATAATAAGAACCTTGGATAATTAAACAAAGTGCAGTGCGCTCTTTTTACTTTTCCTAAGTTGTGCTATCCCTCCTCACCAGCTTTAGTGTATTTCATTTTATCCTTTTTTTGGTAATAACTATTTGGGTTTTTGGCTTTGTTGGAGCTTGTCTTTGTTTTTCTTTTTTTCTTTGGAAGTCCAATCTCTACATTTGTTTTTTATTTTAAAGGGAAAGCCTTTAAGTATTAATGTTTTTTTTTAAGGGAATAGCCTTTTCCCCCCCTTTCCTGGTTTTTTTGTTTTTTCATCTACTTTTCTGGTTTATTCTTCTGCACTCTTTCCTATTTGAGACCTTTTAATTGGCTTAAGGTGTTGAAGAACCTGAAGAATTTTTCTTTTTCCTTTTTTTTCCAAGCCTTTTTCTTCATCTAACTATTGATTGGATTAAGGTATACAAGAACCTGAAGAAATTTTGTCCTCCCCCCTTTTTTTCTTTTTTTTAATCATTATTATTGGGCTTCTTTTTTCTACTATTTTTGTTTTTGAACTATAATTGGTTACTTCACAATTGGATTAAGGTTTTGAAGAACCTGAAGATTTTGAATTGCTTAAAATGAGTAGGAAATTTACAGCTCCTGGTTCTTCAACTTCTACTTCTTCCTCTCCACCATCCGGAGGACAACGTTCAATACAGACAATGTTAAAGCAAGAAAAGGAACAAGAAAAAATGACTCTGCAGGTGATTTTGCAAGGAATTCAAAATATTCAAGCAAGATCAGAGAATATTGAAAAGAGAATAGAGAACATTGAACAAAGAACAGAGAACACTGAACAAAGAACAGGGAAAACCGATGAAAAAGTGGAGAACATCCAACAAATGATGTTGAAGTATGATGAGAGATTCCAAAAAATTGAAGAAGATAAAGAGACAAGAATATTGGAGATATTGATAATAGATTAATGGTGGTTGAACAAGATAAAAGTGGTATGTTGAGATGGGAGATGGAAGAAAAATTCAATCCAATTCAAACCAGGATAAAAACCGTGGAAATAAAATGGAGGCTGGCTGGAAGGAAAGGTCTCTGTTTGTTTGGTTTCCCAGAAACTACACTGACAGCAGCATGTTTCTGGGGTAGCTGACAAAATGGCTGAGTGAGTGGATGGATTTATACAGGGTTCTAGGCAGTGGTGGGATTCACATTTTTTTTTACTACCAGTTCTGTGGGCATGGCTTGATGGGTGTGACAGGGGAAGGTTACTGTAAAATCTCCAGTCAGAGGTGGTATTTGATGATTCTCTGAACTACTCAAAATTTCCGCTACCGGTTCTCCAGAACTGGTCAGAACCTGCTGAATCCACCACCTCTGGTTCTCGGGTTTGGTGATTGAGATGCTCCAGAGGGGTTGTGCAATGCAGTGAGCCTTGTGTCTTTTGCTATTTCAATGGTGGTGGGTTAATCCTCTTCTGTCCTGAAGGTCCTGTCCTGTCCTTGGAGCTGGGGGGGGGGATGTAAATTATTCATCCCATCAGCTCCAACCTTGGGTGGCAGCTTGTGGTTGAAGGCGTTTTGTTTATGAATAGGATGACCTGGTCTTCTTAATAAGTACAAAATATTAATCTCTAAAGACTTCAAGCTTATGCTTGAGGCTATGGCAGGAAGATTGGGGTGGCTTTTTTCCTTTGTTAAGATTTTTTTTCCATTTCTCCTTTGGGGAAATATAATATTCTGCCTCTTTTTAATATGCCCCCAAATATTTCATTCTCTAGGAAGTGGGAGGCGTGTCCCACAATTTAAATGAACGTCAAAATTGCTTCAGCTTACTTGTTTTATTTTTTTAGAAAAAGCAAACCCAAAGAATTAAGGAATTTAACCTTTAAATATCGGTTCCTCTGCGTCACAGACCCAGCAAAACAGTGTGAGCTTGATTTGTATATCTCCATTTCAGTTTTATAGGCTTATAACACGATGGGGTTGCAAGGATGAAGCATTATACAAGTATTTTTAGCAAAGATATGATTAATTCCCTAAGCCAGTGATGGCGAACCTTTTCGTTGTGGTGTGCTGAAAGTGTGTGTGCATGTGCGTGCCAGCACCCACAATACAATGCGCCCCGGTCTCCTGCGCATGCATGTGCAACCCCCCTGCCCCCTTACCTGCACTGCGCATGCACGTGCCTCCCAGCTGTTTTTTTTTTTTTTTGGCCCATTTGAGGCCTTTTTTGCCCTCCCGGGGGCCTGAGGGAAGCCTCTGTAACCTTTGGAGGCTGAAAAATGGGCCCGTTTTGGCACTTCCGATTTCAGCATTTCTGGTATTTCCAGAAGGCCCCTTTTTCGGCCTCCAAAGGCTGCAGAGGCTTCCCTCGAGCCCCTGGGAGGGCAAAAACATCCTCAACCGGGCCGAAAATCAGCTGGGAGGCGCACGCATACGCAGTGCAGGTAAGTTCGGCTGGCGCTTGCAGGCCCGCACAAATGGCTCGGTGTGTCAACTGTGGTATGTGTGCCATAGGTTCGCCATCACGGCCCGAAGCAGATTCATTCTCCTCCTGAAAATCTTTCGGGAGTAGGAACCCTTAACTTGAGTTTTCAGATGGCTTCGTTTCCTGGGATGTTCTGGAGAGGTTTCTTGCACAGTTTTATCAGGAAGAGGAAAGAGACAAGGAGAAGGACGGCTGCTTTGTTCAGGAAAAGGGCAATCCAGAGACTATTGGGAGAATTTGGTGTCCAGCCTGTGGAGAAAAGACAGTGGATTATTTTGATTTAATCCTAATAATGTCTATTCAAAGTGTGGGAGAGGTCTTTGCGGGGGTGGGGGCAGGGCAGATGGCTAGGTGTCTGTGCTAGACCACCTAGGATCTCCCCCATGCTGAGGCACCCCAAATGAGATGATTAAGGGCCTCAGATGAGAGAGAGAGAGAGAGAGAGGGAGGGAGAGAAATAGAAACAAAGAGAGAGGGTGGGAGGACCTGAAATGGGCCGAAAATCAGCTGGGAGGTGCGCGCATGCGCAGTGCAGGTAAATTTGGGTGGGGCTCACGTCCCCGCACAAATGGCTCTGCCATAGGTTCGGCATCATGGCCCTGAGCAGATTCTTTCTCGTCCTGAAAGTCTTTTGGGAATAGGGATCCTTAACTTGAGTTCCCAGACTGCCTCGCTTTCCTGGGATGTTCTGGAGCGATTTCTTGCACAATTGCATTGACACAGTTTTACTAGGAAGAGGAAAGCTACTAAAAGACGGACGGCAATCCAGAGACTAATGGGAAACTTTGGTGTTGAGTCTGTGGAGAAAAGATAGTGGATTGTTTTGATGTAATCCTAATCAATTCTATTCAAAGCGTGGGAAAGGTCTTTGGGGGGTGGGTGCAACACTTATCTGTGTTAAGTATCCACCAAGGATCTCCCGCACTCTGAAGCATCCCACCTGAAATGATTAAGGGCCTGAGATGATTAAGAGAGAGAGCGGGGGAGGGAGTAGGGATGGGATTTTACCAGTTTGCGCCTATTCGCTAGAACCGGTTGTTAACATTCTAAGCAGTTCGGAGAACCGGTTGTTAGAAGAAATTACTGGGCTAATCCTGTAAGGGAGGCAGGAAGGAAACATTCTGGTGTTGCTTATAGAAACTGCCTCTCTGTTAATCCTTATTACATTCTTGGCAGGACTAGACTTCTTGTCTCAGGAACTTCTCTGGAGTTTTTTTTCCCCTCCTTTGCTGTTACTTTGCTTGTGTGGAGTGACCATTCAAAGTTACAATGGCACTGAAAAAAGTGACTTGTGACTATTTTTCACACTTACGACCATTGCAGCATCCACAGTCACAAGAGGCCAGGCAAGGAGAAGTGTGCCTTGATGTGAGTGATGTTGAGTTGTCCACGCCCAGCCAATAACATGACCACCAAGCCACGTCCACCCAGTCACATGACCACCAAGCCCACCATCTAAGCCAGGCCCACAGAACCGGTTGTTAAAATGTTTGAATCCCACCCCTGAGAGGGAGGGAGAGAAACAGAAACAAAGAAAAGAGAGGGAGGGAGGGAAGGTGGAAGGAAGGAAGAAAAGGAAGGGAAGAAGGTAGGGGGAGGTAGGTAGGAAGGAAGGGAGGATAGAAAAATAGATGAAAGAAGAAAGAAAGAATGAAAGAAAAAGAAAAGAAATGAAAATGTAGTATCAATAATCATACTGTAGGTGCCTTAGGTGCATTCCCAAACATCTGGACCACCACTTGAACATCACCACTGGCATTGACAAATACAACATTGGACAATTGCAAAACTTCACTCAGAACACCTTACACCCTATGACGATATCTATTAACATCATCAAACATGCACCTCTGCCTATCCCAGGTCCTTCAGGAGGTCTTGATAGGTGGACAATCATGCCAAATCTACTCTGAACATCTGGCTGATAGTGCGACAGACCATAATGATACACACCACTACAGCAAACTGAAACAATTCTAAGATAATCAGGATTAAATAGTATCTCACCAACAGGGAACTCTATTCATCTTGATGTCAGGGTTCTGGCAGTTCCCCCAATTAAATCATGAGTCTCGAGCCAAACTTCCAAAACTAAACAGGATTTATTGGGAGTTAAAAAGTCTAGCACTGCCTGGATGTAGCCGACTCTGAGACACATCATTCATTGTCACCTTTGACCCTGGTTTCCCCCCACCCCCGGGTGTATCATAATTCATACTGTCCAATGGGACACCTCTATAGCCCAGAGTCATCAATCATGTTCTCCAGTTAGAAATTTGCAGAAACTTCAGTCACCTAGTTACAATCTCTGAAAAATTATGTATGGAATGAGTTAGGAATGTAAGTTGCTTAACAGCTATTTGGGTTGGAAATATATAAACCAGGACAGACATTTTAATACTGTATCTCTAAGAGAATGCAAAAACTGTAATTGGGTGTGGTTCCACAAATGGACATAAGATGGAGCCAGAAACCTGGGTTGTTTTAGTCTCAGGAAGTCTCAGAAGAGAGTCTCAGTGAAGTGAGTGAGTCTCTGTTTCCTTCTGTTGGAAGAGATTTGCCGTTCCACCATTTTTCCTTATTGACTGTTATTCTTGGATTTGATGTAAGTCTGTTACTGAACTGTTTTTGACTCTGGACTTTGTTATTGGATTATCCCTGGACTGAAAACTGACTGATTTAACCATGAATGACTTGGACTGCTTGTTTGGACTGTGCTTAAACGTTTATTGAAAGTAAAAAACCTACATTAACTGTACAGTGTATCTGTGTGCTGTGTGTGTGTTATTCAAACACTTCTCTCACTACGTCTCCCTGTATGTGCTCATTCTCCTAACGGGGAATTACCTCAACAGAGTGCACTTTTGATTTCCAAGCTGCCGCACTGCTCTTTCAAACCCCTTTCCTCCCTCCCTTTCTGTTGGCAACTCTAAAACGTCCATATAAATGCTTTATGAGATGACACTTGACCCATGTCACTGGGGTGTAGACAGCCAGAAGTCTTTCTGAAGACCTACTCCTCAAGACCACAGGTCTGTGAGGTAGCTTGTGTTGAGAAAATGTCGTTGGTGGGCTGAGAAGGTGTCGTTGGTCTCAGTGGGCTTCCATGGGATGAGAAGCTGCCTAGTGCCTTAACTCTGCCATGGAGGGTCCTCTACCAGGTTAAGATTCCATCGCCTCGTCCCTCTCTGTGACCCGGAGCTCACCTACCTCTTACGACTTCACTGAGTCGAAGGTCCTGCTGTAAGGAGTCCTCCAAGGAGCTGTGTCGAACCCGGCATGACAGCACCGACCCCATATCTTCCGGTCTGAGCAAGATGTCCACCGTGCTCTCTACGCAGTACCGGATGCCCTCCTCCATAGTATAATTCAGAATGTCAGTCCGGGCAGCTTGTATTTCATTGCTGTCCTTTAACCAGATGACTGTGATTTCTTGGGAGGGGAATTCTTTTGCAGAACACCTGAAAGAAATCTGGGATCCCACCGTGATGCTGTCTGAAGGACCACGAAGCAAAGGCTGGGAGGGATGGGCTGAGAAAGGAAGCATGAAGACATCAGCTGATGTTCCCTCCTACCAAGATATCATGCCCCCATTGGAGCCTGAATTTGCAGGGGAAGACAAGCTGGAACCGGAGCTGACAGAGATCGACGGGGCGGCTTCGTTGGCTTTGGAGAAAAATGGGGAAGGGCAGGGCCACTCAGGCCGGGGCCTTTTAGGATTGGGACAGTTTGTAGGCAGGGAGGAAAGGGGACAAGATGACCTAAGGGAGGCTAAGCAGCGAACATGAGAGGCAGAGCTCAGGCGAGGAGCAAGGACCACTCCCTCCTGATCCAAGAGCTCGGAGAGTTGGAGAGAAGGCGAGAATAGCGCAGGCTGACCCGACTACTCGGGAGGAAATCACCCCGCCCCTCTTCACAAGGGAATGAGACTTAAGGAGACATTGTGGGGAGGGGCATTTGTCGGGAATAAACGCCGAGTCCCTAAACTTTGAACTTTCCTGGATTCCTTGCAATTTTTTTCTGGCTTTCTGGACATTACTTGGATCCTTTAGTTTCCTGAAATCCTTGATTTGCTCTGTGCAGTCTTGGTGTACACAGTGGTGGGCTGGACTATTTGCAACCAGAGGCTATTTGAGCAGTGTGTTTATGTGTTTGTATGTGATCACTTTGCTCTGGGACTTGCCATAAACGTGCTGGGAGCATTTGGGGGAGGGGGGGAAATTTGGAGCACCAAAGGTGTGGCTTGAATCACCATCTGCCTGTGGTATCTCTGTGCTGTGCCCCAGGGTCATCACACAAGTCTTCCCTCCTGCCTCAAATTCCCCGAGGAATTATCCTCATCCAACAAATCACCCAGAGGCCAAAGGAGTTGGATATTTCTTCCCCAAATTCCTTAATCTCAAACATTTAAAGAGCACCGACCAATCACAGAGACCACCGATTTGGTCTTGATAGATTTTCTGCTTTGGGGACCTTCCTTGACCAACGAACAGCAGTAGGTCCCGCTATCTCCAGGGCTGATGTTGTTGAGGCTGACACGGAAGTCCGTTTGCGATCCTGGAACGAGCCTCACCCCGCGAGAAGATTTGTCACTTTCCCTGTAAATTATCTTCTGGTCATTGCCCAGGTCTTTGTACCATTCGGCGCTTGCTGGCTGATCTTTCTGAGTCAGAATACATGTGAGAATGAGGGTCTTGCCTGCTGTGATTGTCACAGGTTCCTGGTTCATAATGGGCCGCCCACCAACTGAAAAGTAAAATGGCTTCCGATTATTATTATTGTTGTTGTTTGTTGTTGTTGTTGTTATTAATTGCACAGTCAGTCAAATGTTCAGACTGGGTTTGGCATTTTTGTCTACCTCTCAAGTCCTTACCCAGGACCTGGGATAGGCAAATCTGGATGTCTGATGGCGTTACAGAGATCGCCGCAGGATGGAAGCTGTTCCAAGTCAAGCTGCCTTCTGCAATTGACCGATGGCAAATTTGTCAATGCCTACGGTTTTCTTATTCTTAACGTTTATGAATGGGCACAGTTCTAGGCTGCCTTAACAGAGGGGTAGAATCAAGATCACGTGAAGTTTAAGTACCACTTTACAATGCCTTGGTAAGGCCACACTTGGAATATTTGCATCAGTGGTGGTATTTTTTTTTTTTTAAACTACCAGTTCTGTGGGCGTGGCTTGGTGGGCATGGCAGGGAAAGGTTATTGCAAAATCCCCATTCCCTCCCCACCTCACTAACCTGCTTTCCAGCTCTGTTCTCCTGTGCAGGGCAACCAAAGAAGACCCAGCAGATCAGCTGGGATTCAATGGCAGAGAAGAGATGGGGTTGGCGGGGCCAGTCAGAGGTGGGATTCGCCGGTTCTCCAAACTACTCAAAATTACTGCTCTCCGTTCTCCAGAACTGGTTAATACCGCCTCTGATTTGCATCCAGTTTTGGCCACCACAATGTAAAAAAGATGTTGGACAAGAAGCAATGGATGAAAACTAATCAAGCAGAGAAGCAAACTGGATTTAAGGAGAGATTTCCTTGACAGTGAGAACAATTAATCAGTGGAATGGCTTGCCTTCAGAAGCTGTGAATGCTTCAACACTGGAAGTTTTTAAAGAAGAGATTGGACAACTATTTGTCTGAAATGTTTTGGGTTTCCTGCCTGAGCAGGGGGTTGGACTAGAAGACCTTCAAGGTCCCTTCCAACTCTTCTCTTCTCTTCTCTTCTCTTCTCTTCTCTTCTCTTCTCTTCT
>NW_020769468.1:802063-828371 GCF_900518735.1 Pseudonaja textilis
ATTCCATTCCATTCCATTCCATTCCATTCCATTCTATTCTATTCTACGCTACGCTACGCTACGCTACTCATTCCCTTCCCTTCCCTTCCCTTCCCTTCCCTTCCCTTCCCTTCCATTCCATTCCATTCCATTCCATTCCACTCCACTCCACTCCATTCCATTCCATTCCATTCCATTCCATTCCATTCTATTCTATTCTATTCTATTCTACTCTACGCTACTCATTCCATTCCATATATTCTATTCTATTCTGTTCTGTTCTGTTCTGTTCTACTCTACTCTACTCTACTCTACTCTGATGTCCCTTCCAGTCCTATGATTCTATGTTCCACCTTCTTCTAGAACTGCTCTTGGTTCTTTGGCCTGTATATAAAAACAATTACCTTTCATTTTCTTGAACGCCATGCAAAAGAGCACAGTATCTTCACGGGCTTTCCAAGGACCAAAGGGAGCATTTTCAGGAAAAGCTACCGAATTGTCCAAGCATCTTTGCAGAAGCTAAAAACCCAGCAGAAGCCCCTCTAAATAAGTATGCTTGTGGCGCTGTGTGTGTGTGTGTGTTTGTGTGTGTGTGTGTTTGTGTGTATCTCCCTGGGTCAGCCACCTCATGTCTGTGTGTCTCAGAGTCCGTGTCTCCGTTTGAAATGGAAAATTCAAAGGGCAGAGGACAGACGTACGGGAAACGATGGATGGCGTGCACCTTCAGAACGGACCGAAGTTGTTTTTAATCTCTCACAAGAAAGTTGCGCAAGTCAAACCACTCTAATGATTTGTCACTTGTGGGTACGATGTGGAATCGAGCAACGGCAAAAACCGCTGGGTCTATTTCCAAGGCTGAAAATTGTTTTGTTAGATGAAGGAAAGTAGATAATTCCAAACACGACCAAGACCCACGTAGGCAGAAAAAGTGGGGTGGGGAAGACAGGGGAGGAATAGACCATAGAATAATAGGGCTAGAAGGGACTTCAGAGTTCTAGCCCAGGACTCTTCAATATCTTCAGAAACGACTTAGAGGAAGGAATAGAAAGGGAACTTATCAAATTTGCAGAAGATACTAAGCTGGTTAGAATAGCCGCCTCCCTAGATGATAGTGTGTAGAGTCCTCCAGGTCATGGTTTGTCCTAAAGGTGCTTTTTTTCACAAGGCAACTGGATTTTCTTGTTGTTGTTGTTTTGTTTGAAGATGTTTCACTTCTCATCCAAGAAGCTTCTTCAGCTTTGATAGGATGGTGGGGCAGGGAAGGATGTATCTTCCTTGCAGACAGATGGTCAGTTTTTGTCCACTGAGAATCCATTCCTACTCCTACCCTACCTTTGGGACAACTGACCTGGATGACTGAGAATTTCTATAGACCTTTAGCTATGCAGTTTGGGATGAACCTCTTTCGAATGGCGTGGGAGTAAGAACGGATTTCCAGAGGAAAATTTGCAAACTGCAAGGAACCAGGAGCGCTACTCAGGTGACCCTGAAGACACCGATAAACCTCCAAGTGGCCTCAACGGCCCTCTAAAAGGATGCAAATAACCAGCTGTCTGCAAGGAGTATACGACCTTCCATTCCCCACCATCCAGCCAGAGCTGAAGAAGCTTCTCAGAGCTGAAGTGAAATGTCTTCAAAGAAAAAACCAGACAGTCCAGTTGCCTCCTGAAAAAAAAAAAGCACTTTGGGGACTGCCTAGAATAGACGATAGGCTCAAGATCCAGATGGATCTTGACAGTCTTGAACCCTGGGCCCTATCTAACAAATGAAATTCGGTGCAGAGAAAAGTGAAGTATTACACTCAGGCAAGTAAAACCAAAAGGACACATATAGTCTGGGTGAAACCAGGCGTACTAGCGGTAACTGGGAGAGGCATCTTGGAGTCTGAATTAATTGGAGAAAACCGATTAAAAATATAAGTCAGCAGTATGCGGTGGCAGCCGAAAAAGCCAATGCAATTCTAAGTTGCATTGATACAGGGATTCCCAATCAAGAGCGTGTGAGGTACTAATACCACTCTATAAGACCTTAGTATGGCCACACCTAGAGTACTGCGTCTAATTTTAGTCACCACAATATAAAAAAAGAAGTTGAGAAGTACAGAGAAGAACAACCAGGATGATTGGGGGACTGGAGGTTAAAGTATACGTTGAATGGTTGCAGGAACTGGGCCTGGCTAGTCTAGGGAAGAGAAGGACCAGGGGAGACATGATAGAGTCTTCCAATATTTGAGGGGCTGCCACAGAGAGGAGGAAGGGATGAAACTATTTTCCAAAGCACCTGAAGGCCAGACAAGAAATAATGGATGGAAACTGAACAAGGAGAAATTCAACCTGGAAATAAGGAGAAATTTTCTGACAGTGAGAACCATCAACCCATGGAACAGAAGTTGCCCTCGGAAGTTGTGGGAGCGCCATCAGTTGAGACTTTCAAGAAGAGACTGGACTGCCATCTGTCAGAAATGGTGTAAGGTCTCCTGCTTGGGGATGGGGGGTGGGGTGGACTGGATGACCTACAAAGTCCCTCCCAACTCTGTCAATCTGTTAGGGGTCCCCAACTCCTGGGCTGTGGACTGGCCCTGGCCCATAGCATGCCAGAAACCGGCCATGCAAAGCCCCGTCTGCAAGATGGCAGACAGCACACGAAGCTGCACCCTCTCCATGGAAATAAATAACCTCTCCATGGAAATAACCTCTGTGGAAATAACCTCTCTCCACGGATCTAGTCCCTGGTGCCCAAAAGATTAGGGGTTGCTATAAATCTAGTGCAACCCCTTGCTCAAGGCAGGTGACCCTATCCCACCCTAGACAAATGGCTGTCCTATCTCTTCTTCACCGTTCCGCTGATGAATTGTTCTCACCGTCAGGAAATGTCTTCTTAGTTCTAGATTGGAGCTCTCTTTCATCCTTCTGGTCCTGCTCTTCAGTGTATTGGAGAATAAATCAATCCCCTCTTCTTTGTGGTAACCCCTCAAGTTGGGAAAGACAGTTATCATGTCACCCCCTAGTTCCCTGTTTCTCCAAAAATATGACCTACCCTGAAAGTAGGTCCTAGCTTGATTTTTTTTCACATGTGCTCAATATAAGCCCTACCCTCCAAAATAAGCCCTAATTAAGATCCTGCCCACCCCAGAGTGGATGGGTAAAAATTAAGCTAGGGTGGGAATGGGTGTGTGTGTGTGGATCTGCCCTACTACTTACCTTTGGACAGTTGCAGCCAGGCCTCACACACCCCGACACCTGCTTTGCTGGCCCATTTCTTCTGCAGCCGGCAAGGCTGGCCAGGCTTTCCTGAAGGCCTCTGGAGTTGATAACAAAGCTCTGGATCGATCCTGAGCTCTTGTTATTGGCTGCAGTGGCCTTCAGGAAAGCCTTGCTGGCTGCCAAAGAAGAAGTTCCTGAAGGCCTCTGACAGCGAAAAGGAGGCCGGGGGTGACACACGCAAGTGAGGCTAGTCAGTGGATGACATCTCTCCGAAAATAAGACCTGGTGTCTTTTTTGGTGGCAAAAAAATATATAAGACAGGGTCTTATTTTTTGGGGGGGAAACACAGTAGTCTTCCTGTCATGTCCCCATCAGAGCCCGAATGTGCAGAGGAAGATGAGCTGCGAATGGAACCGACAGAGATCGAGGGGGCGGCTTTGTTGGTTTTGGAGGAATGTACAGAGGAGCAGGCCCAGTCAGGCCAGGGCCTGTCAGGATTGGGACAACTTGTAGTCAGGGAGGAAAGGGGGCAGAATGACCAAGAGAAGCTAAGCAGCGAACATGAGAGACAGAGCTCAGGCGATGAGCAAGGATCACCCGCTCCTGATCCGAGAGTTCAGAGAGTGGAGAGAAGGCAAGAACAGTGCAGGCTGATCCAACTACTCAGAAGGAGAGCACCCCGCCCCTCTTCACAGAAAAACCTGGGGAACGAGACTTAAGGAGATGCTGTGGGGAGGGGCATTTGTCGGGAACAAAGGCTTAATTCCTAGAACTGGTCCATCAAAACAGCCTCATTCCACCAGAGGCCCGCCTTGCTCGACCATCCGGGTAATAACACCTTCACTTCATTAAGATAGATGTACGTAGGCCCCTCAACCCTTAGTCATACAATTTAGCCACCAGACCCTTGAAATCGAGTTACGTGAAGACTTGGTTCCTTATCTTAATCTGCACACATTTAGAAAAACATCCTGGGTTTCTAGATAACAGATTTGGACTTATCGTTAGATCACACACCATAGATGTTGTGGTGTTCCGATAAGGTGAGTAACTTGAGGGGTGTGTGACAGGGAACTTGTGGTAACACAGATGACTCAATGGCTGGAATCCATCAAGGCCTGGATGAGGGGAACCGAACTGAACCCCAAGACAACAGAGTGGATGCAAACCCCCATTCAATTAACATTCAATTAACATGAAGCGGCAGCTCTAAACGCCGCAGCGGCAGCTCCAAATGCGGAAGCGGCAGCTCCAAACGCGGCGGCGGCAGCTCCAAATGTGGAAGCGGCAGCTCCAAACAAAGCGGCGGCAGGATGCGAGGAGGGGGGGGAATTAAGTCACCCCCGAAAAGATGGCCTAGCCCTTTTCCCGGTGCTCCAAAATAATAATAATAATAATAAGACCCAGCCTTATTTTATGAGAAACATAGTAGAATAGAACGGAAGGGATTCTGGAGGTCTTCTAGTCCAACTCCCTGGTCAGGCAGGAAACCTTATACCATTTCAGACAAATGGTTGTCCAACCTCTTCTTAAAAGCCTCCAATGATGATGCATCTACAATGTCTGGTGGCAAGCAGTTCCACTGGTTAATTGTCCTCACTATTAGCAAATGTCTCCTGAATTCCAGGTTGCTTCTCTCCTTGATTGCTTTCCATCCATTGTTTCTTGTCTTGCCTTCAGGGGCTTTGGAGGATAGGTTGATCCCCCTCTTCTCCGTGACAGCCCCTCAAATTTTGTCACTCCTAGCCCTTCACTTTGTAAAGTTAAACATGCTCAATTCCTTGCACTCTTCCTCAAACGTTTTAGCCTCCAGTTCCCCAATTCCTCTTTGCTGCTCTTCTCTGCACTCTTCCCAGAGTCTCAACATCTTTTCGTACATCGTGGCAACCAAAACTGGATGCAAGTATTCTAAGTGTGGCTTCGCCAAGGCCTTATAAAACAGTTTGTGTGATCTTGATTCTCTCCCAATGCAGCCTAGGATTGCATAAGCCCTTGACTTTGGCTAGGATGTTATGGAACATCTGTAGAGCCTTTAAACATCTGGGGAGCCATCTCATCCCAATGGGATTGGCCTGCCCCATTTGGTCTGGCAGAAAGGGCAAGCTGAGGATATCACTGGTCAAGGGGACTGGAGACTAAAACATATGAAGAACGGTTGCAGGAACTGGGCCTGGCTAGTCTAGGGAAGAGAAGGACCAGGGGAGACAGGAGAGCAGCCTTCCAATATTTGAGGGGCTGCCCCAGAGAGGAGGAAGAGGTCAAGCTATTTTCCAAAGCACCTGAAGGTCAGACAAGAAATAATAGATGGAAACTGACCAAGGAGAGAGATTCAACCTAGAAATAAGGAGGAATTTTCTGACAGTGAGAACAATCCACCCATGGAACAGAACTTGCTTTTGGAAGTTGTGGGAGCTTCATCAGTTGAGACTTTCAAGAAGAGATTGGACTGCCGTTTGTTAGAAATGATGTAGGGTCTCCCGCTTGGGCAGGGGGTTGGACTAGATGACCTACAAGGTCCCTTCCAACTCCGATGATCTGTTTATCTGTTATCTTAAGGAGTTTTGACTGGCAGGATGTAGGAGAAGAAGTGACATTTCTGCTATGGCCCTCACCCTGTGGAACATCTTTCTGTGTGTGTGTGTGAGAGAGAGAGAGAGGTCTACCCTCCCCCTTTTGCCCTTCCAGGAGGGTCTCAAAATCTGGTTTTGTGGATTGGCTTGGATCCTTAATGCCAGTGATCTACGCTGGAGATGGCTGGTGGATTAATAGGAAAGATACCACCAACTCAAGCGCGGTTCTTGTTCTTGGTTTTCTAGCATTTGAATCTCATTGATCTCACCAATTTTACCAGTTTTATGTCCCTGATTTTATCATAGAATAGAGTAGAATAACATAAGCGGAAGGGACTTTGGAGGCCTTCTAGTCCAACCCCCTGCTTAGGCAGGAAACCCTAAACCAGTGACGACTAACCTTTTCCACGGGGTGTGCCAAAAGCATGTCCATGTGCATGCTTGCTTACCTGCGCCCATGATCCATGCACGCATGACCCTCCCGCATCGCATGCTTCTGCGCATGCGCACACAACCCCCGCACGCTGCATGTATCTGCACATGCGTGCGCTTCTCCCACTTGCACGTCTCCCCCTCCGCATGCATGACAGACGCCTGACAATCAGCTGGCTGGCGGGGAGGCGCACGGGCATGCGCAGTGAGGCTCTTCCAGGCGACCTCTTGCATGGCGGCAGAAGTGGCTCTGTGTGCCACTTCTGGCACGTGTGCCATAGGTTTGCCATCACGGCCCTAGACCATTTCAGACAAATGGCTGTCCAGTCTCTTCTTAAAAACTTCCAGTTGTTGGAGCAACTTCTGAAAGCAAGCAGTTCCATGGATTAATGATTAATTATTAGACTAATTCCATAGATTAATTATTCTGTTAGGAAGTTTCGCCTTAATTCTAGGTTGCTTCTTTCCTTGATTAATTTCCATCGGTTGCTTCTTGTCCTACCCTCAGGTGCTTTGGAGTGTAGCTTGACTCCCTCTTCTTTGGGGCAGCCCCTGAGATATCGGAACACTGTTATCATGTCACTCCTACTCCTTCTTTTCATCAAACGAGACACACCCAATTCTTTGTATGTTCTTTGTATGTTTTAGCCTCCAGTCCCTTAATCATCTTCGTTGCTCTTCTCTGCACTCTTTCTAGAGTCATAACATCTTTTTTACATCAGGGCAACCAAAACTGGATGCACTATTCCCAGTGTGATCTTACCAAGGCATTATAAAGTGGTACTAACACTTCACGTGATCTTAAATCTACCTCTATTAAGGCAGCCTATTAGGGATAAGGCAGAGTTTCTTTGCAGTCAGATGGGGAGTACATAAATTTAATAAAATGAATAAAACAAACAAACCAACAAACCATCATCAGAAGCATTGAAGCTGCTGCTCAAAAGGCAAGAACTGTCCACATGTTCTTTACCTCAAAGCAGCTTAAGATTCTCACTAAACCAGGGACCTTTTAAAAAAATTTTTTTTATTGTTTTTAAGACAAACATAAACACAACATAAAAACATCAAACCATCTTCCATATATGTGCATACAGAGAACAAGAAGATAAACAGTTTTATAAAATTTGGGATCTATTCTATCAATGGTTAGACAATAAAGCATGGTAATAATGCAATATGTAGATTTTTTAGAACATAATGAATATATAAAGATGTATTTTTTAAAATTATATCTACAAAATGATTATAGGATAGATTTGAGATGATAATATGAACTGTCATAGAACAAATTAAGTAAAATATGGATTATCTTGTAAAACATGAATGAATAATAGTACAGTCAAATGATTAACAATTATATTAATGTATTTAGGAATATTTGACAATATGAGAACATATAAAATGTAATTGTCATTGAAGACTACAAAATGGAAGCACAAAACAATTTGTAAACCAACTAGGGACCATTCTTGATCTCACCCCACAAACCTCACCCCTCTTCCTGGCCGTTCCTACTTTTTCACCTGGCCACTCAGGGAGGAGCCCACGGAAGAAACTTCCCCTTCAAAGGATCCACAATCTGGAACCTGATGAGAAATCTACTAACCCCCCACCACCTCTTCCAGCTGGAAATCTGAGCAAAAATACTCACCTATTCTCTCAGAGGAGCACTCTGTCAGGTCTTGCACGAGGAGGAGGAACCAGAGTTGTAGGGGACCCAGGATTCGCATGGAGGACCTCAAGGCAGCCATGCCAACAGTGGCAGGAGAAACATCTGGGGCTACTTCTCACCCCTCCCAAAACGTTTCCTTTGAAATACGGAGCAAAAGAGGAACTCGCATGTTTCCTGCTTCTGAGTTTGAGCGAATTGCCTTGTTTGTTTGGCGCAGTCGTTCGGTGGAAGTGTAGCTAAGGAGGCATTCCAGAACTCTAGATGAATAATGTCCCAAAGTAGAAGATGACAGGTGGAGGTGATGCGAGAAGAGGCTGGAATAAACCAAGATGGAGACCTCAGCAGTGATTTCTGTTCTGTTTCACTGATGATGCTACCTGCTTGGGTAATGAAACACCTGCAAGAAAATCGCCAAGCTCCAAGAGAACCAGAGACCCCATAGTCTTCCTCCTCCTCCTCCTCCCTCCTCCCCCTCCACCTGTTCTCTGCCCTAATGACCAGTTGGGTAGGCGTGGCTGGGTGGGCATGGCCAACTCAAACCTGGGTGGGCATGCGCTCACTGAACCTGTTGTGAAACTGGTAGAAGCCCACTACTGCCAACAGGGGAGTATTCCTCCCAACGGCAGTGTAAAAAGCTTAAAACAATGCTTCCCCTTTAAGAAAGTCAAGCCCCAGCAAAGGAAAAAAAAAAAAAACTCCTGAGAAGCTCAGGCAACAGTAAGTCTGGGCGTACTGCCAAGAACCTTTAGCTGTTATAAGGGTTAACCGAGGGACAGGTTCTGTAAGCAAGGCAATAAAGAGTAGGCTAGAAACAACACCAGAATGTTTCCTTCCTGCCTTCCTTACAGGATTAGTCCTATAAAATGGGGGAGAAAAAAGGAGATTTCTTCCAATAACTGGTTCTCCGAACCGCTTAGAAAGTTAACAACCTGTTCTCACGAATAGGTGCAAATTGGTTGAATCCCACCACTGCGCCACACCACAAAAGCATATAAGATATATAAGATCCTAATAAGTGTACATTTCATGAAGTTTGTTGCTGTTGAGGCGGGGAGGGAAATAGTTTGATTTTAGCTGAAGTTGATTGGTCAGGAATCAACATCAGACTTAAAGATTCCTGGCTGTGTTGTATTTTGCTATTTCACCAGAAGAGGGAGCCAAAGACCGAAATATTGCTCCGAAGCCATCAGGGGAAAACCAAACAACCAGTTCATAAATGCATGGCACAACATAGGAAAACAAACCCATCAGGAATAGATTCAGCCGGACACCTGCATTTAAAAGACAAAGGCTTCTCTTTTGAAGACAGCAAAGTCCCCATTTTGGACTGAGAGGACCGCTGGTTTGAAAGAGGGGTCCAAGAGGCCATCTATACCAAAACTGGACAGTCCTCCCTCAACAGAGGGGGGAAGGATAGGACATCATCAATCTACAGTCTACAACAGCATGATTCTTTTAGCAGTTCCAAGAAGGCTCCACACCCATTTGCACCACTCAGGCGACCCCGAGGACACCGATAAACCTCCAAGTGGCCTCAAGGACCCTCTAAAAAGAGGCAAATGACCAGCTGTCTGCAAGGAGTATAAATCCTTCCTTTCCCCACCATTCGGTCAGAGCTGAAGAAGCTTCTTGGATGGGAAGTAAAACGTCTTCAGAGAAAAACCAAAAAGTCCAGTTGCCTCTTGATAAAAAGTATTTTTGGGATAACCATAATCTGGATGACTGAGAATCTTTTTTTTTTAAATAAAGTTTTATTTGGGTTTTGACACATACAAAATACAAGTGAAACATCTTTTTTGAAAATAGCACGGTCCCGGGTTGGACTTCTTTATACAGACACAAAACTCAATTTCATGCTCCTTTTTGTATTCTATTCCATATTTTATACTATTTTACATTTTCTATATAGTTTTCCCCCTCTTTTGATTTTCTCAATTTTATTTTGATTATCTCATCTCGGTTCAAATCATTATATTTACACTTTTGTCTGTTCGGTCCAGAATTATTCTGCACACAATAAACCTGTAGTGGTGCTGTTAGACCACAAGAGGGAGCCAAATACTTAAAACATTGCCTGTAAAACTGCTAATTTAACAGAATAAGCCTCACAATACAGTTTTTTTTGTGTCGGCTTGCAAATTATCACACATGGTTTACTAGAAGAAAACAAGAAAGGAGAGGTTCAGCTCTCCCATAAGACGTATTTTGGAAGAATACTCAAGGAAACTCTTCCAGTAATTCAGGCAATGGAAGCTAATGTGGAAGTTGTGGGAGCTGTTATAGTCACAAGCAGCCGCAGAAGCCATGCAGCAGCGTGACAGGTGTTGGGACATGGGAGGCCTGGCTGCAGCGGTCCCTAAGGTAAGCGGTGCGGGGCATGTGGGGCATCTCCATTCCACACACACACACACCCTAGCTTGATTTTTATGCGTGCACCTGTCAACTCATAAACTATGGTCTTTTTAGAATTGCCAACAGAAAGGGAGGGGGGAGCAGTGTGGCAGCTTGGAAATCGAAACTGCATTCCATAAATGTTTTCAAAGATAGTAACTAGGTGACCGAAGTTTCTGCCATGCAAAATTCTAACTGGAGGGCGTGATTGATGACTCTGGGCTATGGAGGTGTCCCATTGGAGAATAGGAATTATGATACACCCAGAAGGGTGGGGGGAAACTAGGGTCAAGGGTGACAATGAAGGATGTGTCTCAGAGTCGGCTACACCCAGGCAGTGCCGGACATGTTAACTCCCAATAAATCCTTTGTAAGTTTTGGAAGTTTGGCTCAAGACTCATGATTTAAATGAGGTGATTGTCGGAATCCTGACAGCACCTACTTCCTACAACCAGATTGTGGTAATATATTTTATTCTGTGGGTCCTTGTATAGCTTTGCATAGATCTAGGGACTAAAAAATGCCTCTGGTGGGGGGGGCATTTCCGCCTGCTATGGGTGTTTTTGTCCTGTTAGGACCTGCGAAGCTTAGAGGACCAGATATGTTGGTGAAAGGTCATAGTATATAGCTGAGCCATTCCCAAGGGAATAGCTGAGCCATTCCCATGGGAATTTCCGCAGATGTATATTCTCATCCTGTTTATTCTCATCCTATATATCCTGTGGAAATAACATCCTGTTGAGGTCACTTGTTCTCTGTATATGCATTTTGTTCTCAATAAAAGCTGGTACCTGGGTCTACTCGGGGCTGGCATCTGCTCAGACGTTTTCCCTGCGTCTCATTTCAAATGTCAGTCCACCACAAGTGGTGACCCCGACGTGATAGTTTGGAAGGCTATACGTTTTGGCGTGATAGCTTGAAAAGCTATACGTTTCCCGCATCCTATACTCATCGTCGCGGACGTCGACTGGGCCCTCATCTTCTTCGCTGGACGGAGACAGATTCTTTTCGTGAGTATGGGGGGAGATCTCTCGAAAGCTCAGACAAAGCATTTTAGGGAAATGAGAGAGATCGCTGGGAATAGTTTTAAGTTTGGAGTTCATAGTAGAGGACATGCAGTAGGAAAGAAAGAAATTGAGGACTTATTACAGTATGTTTGGAAACATATTCCGTGTTATCCAGAGGGAGGTAGTATTAAAGTAGAGTGCTGGAGAAAGATAGGGAAATTTTTGCACGAGGAGCCTCGTGCCCCTTCTTCAATTTTGTTAACCTGGAGGGTGGTTATGGATGCATTAGCTACTCATGAACAACCGCTCCTAGCACCCCCCGAAGAAGGTTTGCCGCCTTACAATGCGGTACGTATATTGCCACCGACAGCACCTCCAGATAAATCCAGAGGACTGTCAGGCGCTGAAAATACTCTGTCAGAAGAGAAGAGTTTGCCTTTAAGAGTTCAAGTAGATGCAGTCACTGCAGCTATTCAGGAAGCAACAAATAGAGGGGAATTATCAGGAGATGATTTGGTAGAATTTGGAGTGGAGATTCAACTTAATCCAATAGAAATTGGTGTAGATGCTGCTTTAAATCCACAGAGAGTATGGAAGCCTCTGCCTCTCAGTGTTTTAAAGGAAATTAAGCAAGCAGTAAAAGAATATGGAGTTAGATCGCCATTTGCTCAGGCATTGATAGAAGCAGTTGGTTATGGAAATAAAATGATTCCAGCTGACTGGAAAGCTCTGTTAAATATGATTCTAACCCCAGCTCAATTTTTGGTGTTAGATCAGAAATGGAGACAGCTGGCAGTTCAGAGGGGAACAGCAAATGTTACTGCAGATCAGCTTTATGGAGCTGGTGATTTTACAACAGTGGAACGACAGCGAGATGGAATGCCAGAAGAGGGATTCGTTCTTCTCCCACAGTTAATTTTACAAGCCCTGGGGGTTCTCCCTGACGGCGAAGGTGGTGAGAAGACCTTTACTAACATCAAACAAGGGAACAATGAACCCTATGAAAATTTCATTAGCAGATTGAAATTGGCTATTGAAAGGCAAATTGACAATCAATTTGCCCGAAATGAATTGCTTTTGAAATTAGCAGTAGAACAGGCAAACACAGACTGTAAAAAGATCCTGAATCCGCTTATCGCGAGCGGAGAGCGAGAGATCGCAGATTTGATAAACGCATGTAGAAAGGTGGGGAGTCAGACTTTTAACATGGAAACTTTAGCTCTGGCTCTACAGGCAGGAAATGCTAAAAAAGGAACTTGTTTCAATTGTGGGAAGCCTGGACATTTTAAAGCGCAATGTCGGGCTCCTGGAGGGGGTCAGAGTCAGCAAAAAAGGAGATTATTAGGACAGGGTGTTCGTCCTAAATCAGTGTGCCCGAAATGTAAGAAAGGATACCATTGGGCAAATCAGTGCAGACTTCATTCTGAAGGAAAAAACTAGGAAGCGGGGATCAGGGCATTCTCCCTACTCTAAGAGTGAAGTAATGCCCGAAGGGTTGGAGCCACCAGAGAGAGATAGGAATCAAATATGGTCACCAGCTACAAAAGGTTCAGCAGGAATTGATCTTCCATTAGCTGAGGATTTGGAATTGGGATATCCACATGTAGTTTGTTTAGGGTCAACGGATTTCTATGGACCGTTGCCTCCGGCTTCTGTGGGTCTTCTTCTTCCTAGATCATCGGCTCATAAGCGTAAATTGTTTGTGGTTCCTGGGGTTATTGATTCAGATTATGAGGGTCAGATCAAAATTCAAGTTCATTCACCTGTTCCTCAATCTTTGAAAAAAGGGGATTGTTTTGCACAGCTTTTAGTTTTACCATATCTGTCTTTGGGGGAATCAGATAGAATTCGCCAGGGTGGATTTGGATCTACAGATATGTTTAGTGAGTCTAGTGTGTTTTCCATCATGCAAAATGTCAAGGCTGATCAGAAACCAAAATTAACTCTTTTGGTTGAAGGCAGACAGTTTATTGGATTGCTGGACACTGGAGCAGATGTCTCGGTGATTAGTGAAAGTGAATGGCCTAGGGAGTGGCCGACAGATCCTACACCGTCTGTTCGAGGAGTCGGAGGACTTCAAGACGCACGGGTTAGTAGGAGGATTCTTTCTGCCAAAACAAAGCAGGGAAGTGCTATTGCACATTTCCAACCGATTGTTTTGCGCCTTCACATTAACTTGTGGGGCAGGGATTTGATGCAACAGTTTGATACAACAGTTGTCATTCATGATGACTGAACACCCACCTGTGGAGTTATTAAAATTACAGTTACTCCAGCAGGAGCCAGTGTGGATAGATCAATGGCCTTTGACTAGTGAGAAATTAGTTCATTTACATGAATTGGTTCAACAACAATTGGAAAAGGGACATATAGTGCCTACCACTAGTCCTTATAATTCTCCAGTCTTTGTTATCAAGAAGAAATCTGGGAAATTCAGATTTTTACATGATTTGATAAGCATAAATTCAATTTTAAAGCCTATGGGCCCACTGCAGTGTGGGACGCCTAATCCTAATTTAATACCTGATGGATGGAATATAAGAGTGTTAGATTTGCAAGATGCTTTCTTCTCCATTCCTCTGCACCCTGAAGATGTAGATTTGTTTGCTTTTACTATCTTGAGTATAAATCAGGGGCAGCCCACTAAGCGATATGCATGGACTGTCCTTCCACAGGGAATGTTAAATAGTCCTACCATGTGTCAAATGTTTGTAGATTGGGCTTTGCAACCTTTCCGGAATAAATTCCCGGATTGGAAGGTTTATCATTACATGGATGATATTTTAATAGCTGCTAATATTTCTGATGCTGCAATGGATTCTGCTGTCATTCTTTTAACTGCTATACTGAAGGAGAAAGGGCTGATAGTCAGCCCTGAGAAATTGCAAAAGGAATATCCTTTTGCCTATCTAGGTCATAAATTATTCTTGAGTCACATTACACCTCTGAAATTGGAATTTGTTCTTCCTGATCCTTTAACTTTGGTAGGTTTACAACAATTTTTGGGTCATATAAATTGGATCAGACCGTATTTGGGTTTAACTACTCTTCAATTAAGTCCTTTGTTTCAAGCTTTGGCTAGTGCTAAGCAAGCATCTGACATAATAACCCTGAATAAAGAACAGAAGGGGATTTTGTCATTGATTGAGCAAGCTTTGAGTCGTAGGTGGACAGATAGATGTTTGCCAGATTGTCCATTATCAGTGATTTTAATCTCAGAACGAAGAGCTACTGCATTGATAGTTCAGGTAAAAGAAAAAACAGCTTTAAGGATTCTGGAATGGATTCATTTGTCTCATACACCATCGAAATCCATAAATTGTATCACAGAACAGCTCGCTGATATTTTTAATCGTGCTCGTCAGCGCTGCAAGGCTATTGCTGGTATGGAACCAGTAACATGTTATGTTCCTTTTGCTTTAGCTACCTGGGAACAAATGATTTGCAATAGTGAGTTTTTGCAAGTTTTGGTAGATTCTTGGCCAGGGAAGTTTTCTTGTCATCCTCCAGCCGATCCTAGGTTATCTTTGTATAAATCAGTTAGAATTAATCTAGCAAACCTTTTGTGACTCAGCCTATATCAGATGCCCCTACAATCTTTACTGATGGAGGGAAAGTTTTTGGTGCTTGTGTTTGGAAAGATAAATCTGGAATTTGGCATACAAAAGTGACATCAGAGCAGAAGTCTGCCCAACAGGCAGAACTTGCTGCTGTGGTTTTGGCTTTTCAAAATTTTCAAAATCAGGATTTTAATCTAATAGTGGATTCTTTGTATGTATATAATTTGTTACCCTTTGTAGCAGGTTCTTATTTGTCTCCTGGAATATCACCTAATATTCTACGTTTGCTTTTGTTGTTGCAAGGATGTTTGGAGCAGCGTGTGAATGTGTGTTTTGTCGCCCATATTCGTAGCCATAGTAATTTACCTGGAATTTTATCACAAGGCAATGCCAAAGCTGACAGTGCTGTAACTTCCGTTCTCACTGTCCAGCCATGGGACAGCCATAGTTATTTTCATCAAAATGCTAAAGCGTTGGCACATCAATTCAAGCTTACTGCTGCAGAAGCTGCTGCCATAATTCAACAATGTCCAACTTGTTCAAAGCAAGGCACGGCTATTCCTATGGGAGTCAACCCCAGGGGGTTGAAACCTTCAATGATTTGGCAAATGGATGTTACTCAGTATCCATCATTTGCACCTTGGAAGTATATACATGTGACTGTGGATACTTACTCAGGATTTCTAATGGCTACTCCTCAAAGAGGTGAAGCGGTTAAACATGTCATCAATCATTGCATTAAGACATTTTCAGTTGCTGGTACGCCTCAAACTTTAAAAACAGACAATGGTGCAGCTTATCGGAGCACAGTCTTTGATCAGTTTTGCAAACAGTGGTCCATGGAACATAAATTTGGAATTCCATACAATTCCACAGGACAGGCTATTGTGGAGCGTTATAATGGCACGCTCAAGAACATGTTAGCTAAATTAAATAAAAAAGGAGGGAAGCTCCTGGGGCTTCCGGCAATTCAAGATCAATTAAATCTAGCCTTGTATACTTTAAATTTTTTAAATTTGTCTGGTAACCCCCCTGCGAGTGCGGCCAGCAGGCATTTTTCTTCTCCTTCTACAGATGCAGTGAGGCCTCGAGTGTTGGTGCGATTCCTTCCGGATCCGGCATGGGTTCCCGCTGAGCTGATTACGTGGGGACGTGGTTATGCAGCAGTAGAACATCTTGGTCAAATTCGTTGGGTTCCTGGTCGTTGCATTCGGCCTGATCATTCACAAGCGCCTTCGCAGGTGCCAGTGAGGGAGGTTCCTGATTCTCAGGATGGCGTTCCTGAGGTTCCTGATTCTCAGGATGGCGTTCCTGTGGTTCCTGATTCTCTTGATGCCGGCAATCCAGGCGTGGCGCTGTGAAGGCTGGGAAAAGATGACTGCTTATCTGAGGTTATCAACTTGTATGCAGCAGGTTCCTTTGGGGAATCAGACTAAATTAATCTGCAACCAGCGGCATCCTTTGACCTTTCCAGCATATTGGTCCTGGCATAAGGGTCAAGACATTCTTTACTCGGGACCTGATAAAGATATTATATCTTCAGCCTGTGCTACAACTCTGATTCTGTTTAATGTTTCTGTTTCAGACTATGGACAGTATTGGTGTCAATTGGAGTTGCCTAAGTTACCTCATACAGACTCTCATTACCACCTTTGGGGGTGGCTATGAATTATCGGGATCTGCATATTTTAAATAATTTCACTGTTGCTATGTTTAATAATACTGTTAAGAGCATTAAGATGTTAAATGAAGAAGTGTCTGAAATTCGCCAAATTACTTTACAAAATCGTTATGCTTTAGACATAATGTTAGCTGCCAAAGGAGGAGTTTGTGCCTTAATTCATTCACATTGTTGTATTTTTATACATAATTATGAGCCTAACATTACAAAAACTGTTCATGATATGGAAGACCGCATAGCTGAACACGAAGCAGGAAAAGATGGCTTTGATAAGTCACCTTGGGCTTTGCTATGGGATTGGCTTCCTGACGGCTCATGGTTACGTTCATTGCTTCAATTAGTTGTGACAATTGTTATTATACTTATTATGTTATGTTGCTGTATTCAATGTATTCCTAATCTATTTCAAATGTGTACCTCAGCTTTTCAACGTATGGGACCAAGTCGCGAAAGTCGCGAGGGAACTGTGTATTATGCCACTAAAACACCCCCTATCTTTGAATAAATAAAAAAGGAGGGAATGTGGTAATATATTTTATTCTGTGGGTCCTTGTATAGCTTTGCATAGATCTAGGGACTAAAAAATGCCTCTGGTGGGGGGGGGCATTTCCGCCTGCTATGGGTGTTTTTGTCCTGTTAGGACCTGCGAAGCTTAGAGGACCAGATATGTTGGTGAAAGGTCATAGTATATAGCTGAGCCATTCCCAAGGGAATAGCTGAGCCATTCCCATGGGAATTTCCGCAGATGTATATTCTCATCCTGTTTATTCTCATCCTATATATCCTGTGGAAATAACATCCTGTTGAGGTCACTTGTTCTCTGTATATGCATTTTGTTCTCAATAAAAGCTGGTACCTGGGTCTACTCGGGGCTGGCATCTGCTCAGACGTTTTCCCTGCGTCTCATTTCAAATGTCAGTCCACCACACCAGATGGTGGGCAGGGCTTAACTAGGGCTTATTTTTGGGGGCTGGGATAGGGCTTATATTAGGTGCAGGTGTGAAAACCATGCAGTTGATCTTCACCTGGTGCTGACCAATTCTTGATCTTCTTTGCTCTTTTCTCTGCCGTTTCTGTTGTTATTACTAATTCTTTCGTTTCAACTTCTTTTTATTCTTAGCTGCCTCTTTTAACCAAGCTGCATCCTTGTTGTATTTCTTTCAGTTATACCATATCTGTGCCCAGAACTGCATTGTTTCTTCCTCGTCTGAAATTGTATAAGGTCTCCAACTAGAACAGGGGGTTGGACTAGAAGATCTCTAAGCTCCCTTACAATGGTGTTACTCTGTTTGTGCTGGTTAGACAGTATATAGTTTGTTGGGAATTGGGAGCTGTCCCCTTAAGGGAATGCTTCATTGGAAATGTAGTTAATGTCAACATAACTGTGAGTTATACCTTGATGATACCTAATATAATCCAATATAAAAAAAAACTTTGTATGGAAGCCTTTGTAGTGTTTAACTAATTGTCTCTATATTCAGCCAGAAAATTAGAGAGACAGCAGCACACCGTTATTCTGCCTCAGGAAAACAGACTCAGAAAAGTGAATTTGGTTCCTTACGTTGTAAATGGGATATTCCTCCATGCTTGATCTTGTAACTTCCAACTCGATGAATCATATCTATTTATAACAAGCCCAGGCCTTCTTTTTTTTTTTTTAGTAATAATGCTAATGTTTGCCATTGCCTACGTCTTCATTTTCAGATGCCTTTTTTTTTAAAAAAAAAATGCCATTGGGTCATCTATATTTATTGCTCATATAGAGTGAGCAATATTTGTATGCCAAAATTCACCCTTTGTCATTTCTTCCTCTTTCCCATGTTGTAATCTTCTCATTGTATAAAGACTTTTCAGTTCCCATCTACTTATTTGGAAGTTAATCACATACAGGGATGCACAGAATTTGGTAATTTTAAAAGGCTATAAAGATAATCTCTCTATATAAAAATGTGTGTGTGTGTGTTCCAACATAACTCTGGGACCGCCTCAAGCAATTTCAACCAAACTTGGTACACGGATGACTTACTCTCTGGAAACAAATACTGTGGAGTAAGACACCCCTAACACCCCTCGGGGTGTGTGTTCTATTAAGATACAGCCTGTCGTGCCTTAAAATGGCTTCTACTGTACAACACAGCGGACTTGCCATAGTAACGGCTTCACAGTAATCCACAAGGGGTCTCTATTGAGAGTTTTTGCAGCGATAAGTCTGCGCCAGAAAAATAAACGCAGATGGCTGATGCTTCATTTAACATCTTTATAAACACAATAAGATTGTATAAATCCGTTGTAGATTTCTCCAAACACGGAGCAAACTCAAA
The DNA here is from genome assembly GCF_900518735.1 of Pseudonaja textilis. The sequence goes on from NW_020769468.1 coordinate 820,883, forward strand.
CAGAAACATGTTGCAAGTTGAGAGCAGAGCTCCAGTTTTCAGCAAGCAAGCAATTTCGTTTCATCTTCGATAGACAGACTCAGAGAGCTTAACATAGCTTCAGAGCTGCAGAGCTCAACATAGCTGCAGAGTTGCAGAGCTTAACAATAGAGTCACGCCTAGGCTACGTTTAGTTTCAGTTTCCAGCCTAGGCTACTTCTAGTTTCGGTTTCCAAACTGCCTTCATTGGCTGATTTAGTTAATATGCCTATTCATTGGCTGACTTTGTTACGAAGCTCTATTCCAGTTCATGAATATACCGACAGGCTCTCAGCCCTCCAAGGAAACGTCAGGTGATTGGTCAAGTGCAATAAAAAAGAAATGAAACACCAGCATAGACAAGAAACTCGCATGGAGAGGAATAGAAGACTTGCAAAGCTGCGCGAGAGACAGTACAACAGCGTGAGTTTCGACCACACTATTTTCCTGTCTGAAAAAGGATTGGGATAAATAAATACCAGGGCAATGCCAGGTTATTGGCTAGTATAAGATAAAAATGGAAATTCCCTCGTGCACTCGGATTGCTAACATCAAGGTGCAAGAAATCAGGAGTCAGGATAGCATTCAAAAGTCCTACATGTTTATTTCATGTTACCTTTATACAAGAATCTCATCCACCAATGGCCAAGATGAATTGGTACCAAATATAAGTCGACAGACTTCTGGATTTAGGTAAACGTAGATAAGATTGTCACTTTTTACTGAGAATTCACAAGGTGGATGCTATATGGAACAAAACTGACTGAATGTGGATGTTCTGCTTTGGGTACCACAAAAAACCCCTCCCAGAAGAGAACAAGGGAAACGAATTGTGAACTGTGTGACATGCCAGACAATCCTGCGGACCCTGCTCAAACATCACTTATATGCTATGTCCCAGATAGAAGGGAGTGAACTGCCAATAATCTGCCAATAAATAAGAAGATCAAGAATGATAAAATGTTTTGCTCAATTAATAGACTGGGAAGCATATATTTATAAAAGCAAAATACCACTCATGCGTCATCACAAAATCTCTAGAACCGTAAAGCCTACAAACTTGAAATTTGGCCTGTATGTTCCTCTTGGCTTCTAGGGGCTAACTAAGAAAGGATTTTTCTAAACGACCATCAGAGCTATTAGTATTTGGTATATTATTATTATTATTATTAACATGCTCTGATGCTAAGGAGTTCTACTCCCCCTCCCCACCTGAAAAGAAATCTCTTCCAAATGCAAAACACAAGCAGAGGAGAGGAGTTTCAGTTTTAGTTTCACAGCACCAAGCAGCTTTAGTACAGAACAGTTGAGCTAAGCCACGCCCAGGCTCCTTGCTGTCTCCTTCTTGCTCACACAGCAAATACTGTTTCACTTTCCAAACAGCCCTCCATTCTCTCACACTCTGACAGGACACAAGCCAGATGAATACTGATGAATGCTGATAGGCAGAGGCAGATTCCCTCTCCTTATTTTCCTCCCCCAAAACTAAGCCTGACCACATAGTTTTGTAGCGAAGCACGGCTAACGAGCTAGTACAACATACATTCCCAATATGCCATGATAAGATTTTGAAAGAAAAAGGAAAAGTGAACAAGCTTGAGACTGTCACTTTAAATCTAAACTGAAAATTGAGAAGGTGGACATAATCAGAGGCACGGTGATGCCAAATCTATGGAGCATTTGACGCCACCTTTAGGCTCAGCCTAGTCAACAGCTGAGTGTTTTCACTTTACCACCTTGCGTCCTCCCTGAGTGGTGTAGTGGCCTAGAGGTGGAACTCTTGCCTCACAATCAGGAGGCTGTGAGTTCGATCCCAGGTAGTGGCAGATATTTCTCTCTCTGGGCAAACTGAGGCTGTATCTGCTGAACAAAACTCCACAGGAAGGGCATCCGGCCATTAAAACACTCTGCTAGCTCCAATCAGTTGCCCAGACTCCACTCCGCAAGGGATGACGGGGTCATTAAATGAAGATCAGCTTAGTTCCTCCCTCCATAAATTGTTTTATAAACTTTACCAAAGTTTAATTCCATGGGAGTCATAGGTCCCAGATATTGGATTCATTCTTAAATTAGTCTAGTCAAGACACCCTTGTTTAAAAACTATCACTCTGTGTTGCACCCAGTTATTGGTTGCATGCAGATAAACAGGGCAGATTTAGTAGTATATAGATATGTTGTGGCTCAGAGGTTTGAGCCTGCTTTGTCAGAGGTTGAGGATTTGGACAATGAGGAAGAGGAGGATTTGCCTCTGAGGTTTGAGCCTGCTTTGTTAGAGGATTTGGAATTGCCTTCCTCCCCAGGACTAGAGGAGGGGACGGTTAAAGAGACACGATAACGTGGGCCAAACATTTCGGTTATACCATCGATTTGGACCAATGGGGACAATTATGGCAAACAATCTACAAATTAATGCTATCGGTCTCCATTTATAAAATGTTTTATCGGTGGCAACTTCCACCAGCGAGACTGGCCAAAATGTTCCCCAACCTGTCATCCAAACGTTGGAAATGCAACCCCTAGACAGGGAACGAATTTTCACATGTGGGGGATGTGTCCCTAAGCACGAAAGTATTGGCTCAAAATCCGAGCATGGTTACAGGAATTAACGAAACAAAAGATCCAATTCAAACGATTTGTAATTTCTTACTTGCTGCAAGGAAACCCGCAACTTTCAGATCTGGGATTTTCCAGATGTGCCAGTTTACTATTCAAATAAAAAGAACTTTGGAGAGGAGGATGTCTGTCTGGATCGGAGTTATTTGTTGGAGTGGAGGTTTTCTGGAATGCTGACTTAGAGTTTTGAGCTTCACTGGCGGAGGGTTGCAGGAGGCCGTTGCAGCTGAATCGGAGCTTAGGAGCCCGTTTCAGCTGGCAGAGGGCTCGGGCCTCCACAGGTGTCCCCGACAGGAGGGATGTTGAGTTTGCCATGCCCCCCGCTTCCCCCCCAAGATCAAACACAACCCTGATGCGGCCCTCAAGGAAATTATATTTGACACCCCTGTTGTAGATTAACCTGAAGGAAATCTTCACATATTAAATATTTCTTCGCAGAGATGTCTATCATATCCTTTCTTCTCAAAGAGTTCTCGATCTTGTTAGTATCCACGGAGAAAAAGGCCCAGCCTGGCCTCTTGAGAGTTGTGGATTTACTTGGCATTCTTGTTCCAATTGCACCATCTGGGATAACAGAATAACAGTGTTGGAAGGGACCTCGGAGGTCTTCTAGTCCAACCCCCGGCTCAAACAGGAGACCCTATAGAATTTCAGACGAATAGTTGTCCAATCTCTTCTTAGAAACCTCCAATGATGGAGTATCCATGATTTCTGAAGGCAAGCTGCTCCGCTATTAGGAATTTCCTCCGTCATCCCAGGTTGCTTCTTTCCTGGGTTAGTTTCCATCTGTTGTTTCTTGTCTTGCTTTCTGGTGCTTCGGAAAATAGCTTGACTTCCCTCTTCTTTGGGGCAGCCCCTCAAATATTGGAAGACTGCTATCATATCACCCCTAGTCCTTCTTTTTATTAGACTAGACATACCCAGTTCCAGCAACTATTCTTGATATGTTTTAGCCTCCAGTCCCCTAATCATCTTTGTTGCTCTTCTCTGCCCTCTTTTCAGAGTCTCAACATCTTTTTTATATCATGGAGAACAAGTGACACCCTATCTTTCTTTCTATCCATAAATGTATGGAATATTTCCCAGCAAACATTCCCCATCTATACAGACACAAGTATGGAACCTGGATATTTAACATTCGGTATCACTTCTTCATATTTCAAAAACATATTTCTACAGCTCGAAATTAAATGATTTTTCTGTTTGGTCCTTTATAACCTCTGTAAACAAATACGTTTTATTTCTTTCCTAATCATTTAAATGCGTGTTGAAAGAATAGCTACTTTCGTTTTCTTGTTTTGTTTTGTTTTTAAAAAATAAGCAATCCGCATTTATGTCTATGTATACCAGAGGTCTCCAAACTTGGCCACTTCAAGACTTTTGGACTTCAACTCCCAGAATTCTCCATTCAGCATATCTGGCTGAGGAATTCTGCGAGTTGAAGTCCAAAAGTCTTGAAGTTGCCAAGTTTGGGGACCCCTGATTGTAGATTCTCAGTCATCCAGAGCATGGTTGTCCCAAAGGTGTTTTTTTGAAAAAGGTGACTGGATCAGTGGTGGGATTTAATTTTTTTTTACTACTGGTTCTGTGGGTGTGGCTTGGTGGGTGTGGCTTGGTGGGTGTGGCTAGGTGGGCATGTCCATGTGACTGGGTGGGTGTGGTTTATTTTTTGCTTTTTTTTGCAGCCACTCCCTCCACCCATTTTGGGGGCCTTCTGGGCCTCAGATGACCCTCTGGGGGGGGGTTGCTCGCAGAAGGCTCCCCTGGGGCTCAGGAAGGCAAAAAAAATGGAGGGGGGTGCTGAATCCATCCCTCCATTATTTGCTTTCCTGGGCTTCACCAAGGGGAATCCCAGCACAGCTGCTCATATGAGGGGGAAAAAAAGACATACCTTAAGGGGTGAGTGTCAGGCAGGCGGGGCGACCGAGCATCAAGCAAGTTGCGCAAGTGAGCCAGCAGCGATCGGGGTTACTAGGTTGGGGTCATGGCCAGCCAGAACTTATTACCGGTTCAGCAACCCATGCCAATTTTTTGCTACCTGTTCGTGTGAACCGGTACGAACCAGCTGAATACCATTCCTGGACTGGATTTTCTTTTTCCTTGAAGACGTTTCACTTCTCATCCAAGAAGCTTCTTCAGTTCAGTCAGAATCGAAGAAGCTTTTTGGATGAGAAGGGAAACATCTTCCCCCCAAAAAAGCACCCTTGGGACAATCAGCATTTCTTTTCTTTTCTTTTTTTGAAAACAACTTTATTGGTTTTTAAAGACAAACAAAACAAACAAAATATAAAAACATCCAGCTTTCTTTCATAAATATACAATCAGTGTGTCGGTTGGTTTACCAATTTTTTGTGCATCCATTTCGTAGTCTCAATTACAATTACATTACATAATAACTCATATTATCAATCAGAAATTAAATACCCTAGTATCACTATTGAACAATCATTTGACTATAATTTTATTCATTCATACTTTGCGATTCATACTTTGTTTACTTAGTTTATTTTATAACAAATCATATAAACATACCAAATCTATCCTAAAAACATTTTATAGATATGATATCAAAAAAAAAGAAATATATATTTATATATTCATTATTTTCTAGAATTCTAAATATTATATTATTGTGTTTTATTATCTAACCATTGATAGAAAAGGTCCCAAATTTTATAAAATTGTTTATCCTCTTGTACTCTAATTTCAAATGTCAATCTACTCATTTCAGCACCTTCCAATATTTTCTTAATGATTTCTTCCTGCAATGGTATTTTCTCATTTTTCCAGTTTTTAGCAAATACAATCCTAGCCGCTGTTAATACATTTACAATCAGGTATTTCAAATCTTTACTATATGTATCAGGTAAGATTCGCAATAAAAAGATCTCTGGTTTCAAGTCTATGTGTTTCTTTGTCATTTTTTTCCAACCACATGTGGATTTTAGTCCAGTATTTTTTAGCATCCGGACAATCAGCATTTCTGTTTTAAGATAGATTCATTTTAGTCACGGACATGGCAAAACAATACGAGGTTGATTGTTTTTAAAAATCTTTTTAAAAATCTCGATGTTGATTTTATAAACATTTTATAAATGTTATACATTTGAGAAAATGAACCATTTTAATAACATTATTATCGATTCATTAACCATATCGTTCCTCATCCTGAAAATCTGTTGAGAACAGGAATTCCTAACTTGAACTTCCAGATTGTTGGACTTTCTGGGGTTTTCTGGAACAATATTTTTTCTTTGTTGCATCCAACGTCTATGGGAGATTCTCAGCCATCCAGGTCATGGCTGTCCCAAAGGTGTTTTTTTTTTCAAAAGGTGACTAGACTTTCTAGTTTTTCCTTGAAGATGTTTCGCTTCTCATCCAAGAAGCTTCTTCAGTTCTGACTGTTGCGTCTAATCCTCTTTATTAAGAGAAAGGAAGAGATGGAAAGGATGACTACTTTGCTCAGGAAAAGCGTGATGCAGAGAAGAAGAAGGGAACGTTGCGATGAGCCTGGAGAGATTAAAAAAAAAAACAGTGGATTGTTTTGATTTAATCATAAGCTTGTGTAAGATGGGCGGCCAATAAGTGTTATGAATAAAATCAAATAATTTAAAAAAGCCTTGCTCCATCATACGTATTCCAAATTTGCATCAGGGGTTTCATCCCAGTATAATAATAATAATAAAAAAACATGAAGATGGCAGACATTTTTCATTCCTCTGTATGTTTTATCAACTCCACTGCATGAGATCAGCCTATAGATAGGAATAGCACTTAGACTTCTATATTGCTTCACAGTGATATACAGCCCTCTCTAAGTGGTTGACAGAGTCAGCATATTCCCTAACTATCTGAGTCCTCATTTGAGTGACCTCAGAAGGATGAAAGGCTGAGTCAACCTTGAACTGGTCAGGATTGAACTGCTGTCAGTGAACAGAGTTGGCCTACAATACTGCATTCTGATAGATAGATAGATAGATAGATAGATAGATAGATAGATAGATGATAGACAGATGATAGATAGATAGATGATAGATAGATAGATGATAGATAGATGATAGATAGATATATGATAGATGATAGATAGAAAGATGATAGATGATAGATAGATGATAGATAGATGATAGATAGATGATAGATATATTATAAATAGAAGGCACAGCCTTCTGTTCCCACACAGCCTGGATTAATCACTTTGGGGGTGACATTTCTCTGCGGACCACCAAAATTTTCTCGCGAGCCACCAGTGGTTCCCGGCCCACTGGTTGGCGACCAATGCTTTCAATCATGATGTATCAAGGAGTAATATGATCTAATCTTTAAAAAAATGATCTGAAAAACAAAGCTGCAAAGCGTAAATCAGCAAATTCTCAGCAGAAAACAAAAGACATTTACTTCGTTGAAGTTGTTCCGTAATGAAGAGCGTGATGGTATCGTAGACTGGAGACTGGGAATCCTGCTGGACCAGGCAAAGGAACGTGGAGAAGTTGATGTCTTTGGTGGACAACATCTCGAGGTTACTCTTGAGCGAAAAGGTCCCGTCGGGATTCGAGGTCTTCATGCCAACCTTTCCTTTTCTGGCTTGGGCATCCTTGGCAAACAACTCCACTTTCACATCTTCTGGATAAAAGCTTTCTACATTGCAAGTGACCGTCACTGAGGTGTTCAGCTGGACGGGAGAAGGTGGGTTGATCTCAAGATGCAACTTGGGAGGAACTGAGCAAAGAAAGCCAAAGAGGTCAGTCAAAAAGCTTTGGACTCCTGTTTCCTGCATGCAGAATGGGGTGGAAGTCCCAAGTGATTCTGTTCACCCATTGTTGCATTGGGGGAAATAATTCTGGGACAAGTAGGATTAAAA
>NW_020769469.1:0-22410 GCF_900518735.1 Pseudonaja textilis
CCCCCCCCCTTGTGCCCCAATGTTTCAGGACAGGAAAACTCATGACATAATTTCAGAAAGACAAAAGCATTTGTTCAGATGTAATTAGGATTAGGTGTAGTTATTAAGGCATCAGTGTAAAAATGGAGAAACAATGAATTCTAGTTTCAGCGCAAAGCCAGCTAGGTGATCTTGGGCCAGTCACACTCCCTCAGCCCTAGAGGCAAGGGCAAAGCACTTCTGAAAAACCTTGTCAAGAAAACAATGGCTCAAAGCATGTGCATGTGCATGAGCACGTACATGCAAACCCACACGCACACCCACCTACCCACCCACACTCACACCCATCTCCCAAGAGAGGGAAAAATCATCTGAAGATCAGGTATGCTAATATGCAGAGTAATAATAGTTTTGTATTCTTTATTGTTAGAAATATTCAATTCTAACAGTTTCACTAATTATAATTACAGTATTCCTTATCTTTATGATATGTAAAATAGATCAGAACAGGCTTTGAAAAATCTGGGAAACACAGTCTCTCCCTTATGAAACATCAGAGTGACTAGCTTTGAAGGGAAAATCCTCTTTAATGCCTTACATTTGTTAGTTTTAAAAACATGGTTTTAAACTATTATTCCAACAGTGTTTTCTAATGTCCTTGTTTATGGCCTGAAAAAATATGCTAAGATAATTAAATGAATAATTAAAAGAATATAGTCTTTCTTTTAAAAACAACTTTTGAAGTTCAACAGCAGAACTTTATCTCCTGTTATTCTTTACCTTTTATTTGTTGCCTTCCCTGCAGCATTTCAAGACAGGCCATACAGTCTATCACTCCTTAATGCACGGGTGTAAAACTTGTGGCATCACATTGCTGTCACGTGACATATGGTGACATTTTCTCCTTCACAGAGCTGGGTTGGATGTGGCCTGTGCATGATGCATCCAGCCCATGGGCCGCCAGTTTGACACCCCTGCATTAATGGATGATAGAAAGCATTAAGTTATGACTTCCGGTTGACATCGCGGCTCAAACAGCTGAAAAAATAGTGGAGCTCTGCTGGGCTCGGTGAAATGCAGCTGGCAACTGTTTGCTGGGAGACCTGATAGGGTTAAGCCGCCCCGGAGGGATGGTGAAGAAAGCAGAGGTGCTTCATTGATTACAAGGAAACCGCAATTGTCTCACTGATCCAAAGAAAGCTCTCCTGATCGGCAGCAGGGACAACGGCCATTTTCTTGGTCTGTCACAAGCTGGGACAACCAGGACACTAAGATTCTGTGCTGGAGTGGTGTGTGGACAGAGCAGTGAAACTGGGTGAGCTAATTCCCAACTGTTTCCTTAGAAGACTAACCTAAGTAAACAGTTCCAAAAAAAAATCTCCAAACCTTAAGAAAGCAGCGATTGGTTTTATGGAGAAAATTTAAAGATTAAAAATTAAAGAGGAAGATCAAAGATTAAAGACATAGAAGTAAAAGAAAAACCTAAAGGATTATTTAAAACACAGAAAGCCTAGAAAAGCTGAATAACATTGTGAAAAGTAATTATTGAGAGAAATAGCTTTTCTGAAATTTAATCTCTAATCCCCCTGGCTAAATGCAAATTAGCTGTTTTCAATTTTCTGCACTCTGTTGAATGCTGGATTTGGGAGCAGGGGAGCCATCTAATAGAGAAAGATTACTGTAATGTGTAAAATCAAAAGGAAAGTGAAGAAAGTGAACAATGTCTGGAAAGCTACTTGACTTTGACTTTATCTTAGTAGGTGATTTGGATGCTGGGAAATATTTACTGAGCTTTTTGAAGATTTATAAGGCAAATCAAATTAAATATTAAAACTTTATTGGAACTGTACACCAAAGAGCAGAAAAAAGGAGAAGAAAAGATAAATAAGATTTAAAATCTGGACAATTGAGAAGGGGTAATTTGGAAATTATGAAGACTGAAAAGTACAAATTTTCTGAAATTTAATTTCTAACCCCCCTGGCTGAATGCAAATCAGCTGTTTTCAATTTTCTACACTCTGTTGAATGCTGGATTTGGGAGCATTTAAAGATAAAAAATGTAGGGGACTTGGAGGAATAATTTTAGCATTGACTAATTTTTATTAACAATTCATTTTGGGGGGAGTTTCTAGATATTGGGATACTGGAATATTAGAGGTATATTAATTGGTTACAAAATGTCCCAGCAGGAGATAATAAAGTTATATGAAGAAATGTTAGAAATGACAAAAAAGAATTATAAGAAGTTGATGGGAATATTTAAAGATAAAGATGTGAAAGTAGAAGGCTCTCAAATGGTGGGAAAAGATGAATATAACACACAAAAGACAGCTGAGAAATTAGAAGGAGTGGCAGAGGAGGCAACGCAAAATAAACTACAAGGAGGTAAAAATAAATTAAAAGCAGATAAAAATACTGAAAAGATAGTAATAATAAATACTAAAAATCAAATAGTCAATCCCTTAAGAGCCTACAACAGGTGGGGAAAGATGATTTTTCAAAAGTAATGGAAGGGTTATGGATGGTTATTCAAAAGATGCAGCAGAAGGAGATAAAGGGCAAGGTAGCAGGAAAAATTAACCTGTGCAAAAATGCTAGGAAGACATATAGGATTCCAAAAGAGAAACAAAAGAATAACTAAAAATCAATAAATGATGAAATTCTAAAAAGACTGAGAGATGATGGACAGAGACAATATCCTGCAATACAGTAACTAAATGGAAAACCAATAGAAATAAGTAGAAAGTTTAAATTGGGGATACAGTAGCACGTATATAGATATACTGTATAATAGAATCTATTATAACCATAAATATATTAAGATTAGGAGGTGGTAGATTAGGACTAGATATATCTAAATGTATTATTATGATTAACAGATGCAAAAAAAAACATTGGAAAATATAGTTTTCAAGAACTATAAATTGAGGGGATTAGAGATATAATTTGGGGTTTGATTAAATCTCATTGATAACTGGCTTTATAGGTTTTTATAGAAAATTGAGATATTGAAAATGTGGTGGAATACTGAGTGATACCTATAATATTAAAGTATTAGTTACTTAATGGGGTAAATAAATACACTGTATCAAGAAATGTTACTGATGTGTATATATATATATATATATATGTGTGTGTGTGTGTGTGTGTGTGTGTGTGTGTGTGTGTATGTATATATGTGTGTATATATATATGTGTGTGTGTGTGTGTATATATATATATGGGGCATTTAGCTTTGTTCGGGTATTTTCCCATGTCATTTAGTTGTGCTTTTAAAGTTGTAGCAACATTTTGGCAGAATCTCATCTGCCATCATCAGGCTTCTGTATAGTGTTCATCTGTGAGTCAGGCTTTTATAGTGGTTTCAGATTTAAATTTGGGGCAGCCTATTGCTGTGCCAGAATGGTTTTTTCTTCACCCTGATTGGTTGGGAGTCTTGGTCTGTGTTTATTGGTCTTGGAGTTCGCTGTGTTCTGCTTGATTGGTGTTTCTAATATCTGCTGTCTGTTTTTCGGCTCTTTTTGTCTCTTGATTGGCTGGCAACATTGTGTTCCTTTATTGGAGGCCTTTAGTGCAGCTATCATTAGTTAGGAAGCTAGGTTTCATCTGGGTGCCTGGTTGGGGTGTGTTTGAGCTGGAGGTATCAGGGGGGATCTGTCTGTGCCCAGGTGTTTGGCTGGCTTGTGGTGTGTAGATTTTTTTTTTTTTGTGAGTGCAGGCTTCCAGATGATTGACAGTCTGGTGGAATCATCTCTTCTATTCATGCTTTCTGGTCTTTAGAAGAGATGATTCCACCAGACTGTCAATCATCTGGAAGCCTGCACTCACAAAGAAAAAAATCTCCACACCACAAGCCAGGCAAACATACCTGGAAAAATTAACCAAGAAGAAAATTATAACCAGCCACATGAGCAAAGAGATCCAACAGACAATCATCCCAAGAGAAAAATCTTTCAGATGCCCCAAAAATACACAAAGAAGGCATACCTCTCAGACACATAGTCAGCTCCAGAGGAGCACCACTACAAAACCTAGCTAAACACTTAGCAAAACAGCTACAGCCCCATGCTGAAGCAGCAGCTTCACATGTACAAAACTCATACCACTTCTTGGAAATGATCAAAGATCTACATGTGGAGCAAGAAGATCTGCTTGTAAGTTTCAACATGGTTTCAGTATTCACTCAAGTCCCAATAAAAGAGACCCTTGAAATCATCAAAAATAAATACCAATCAGCTAAACACCTCATGGAACTAACAAAACACTGCTTAACCAACACATATTTCATAAACAAAGGACAAAGATACAAACAAATTGAAGGAGCCCCTATGGGATCACCACTGTCACCCGTCATTGCAAACCTGTTCATGGAAGAATTCGAATCCAGAGCCCTGGCCAATGCCATCCACAAACCCAAACTATGGTTAAGATACATCGATGACACATTTGTGATTTGGCCCCATGGAAAAGAAAACCTAAACAATTTCCTAACACACCTAAACAGCACACACCCCAAAATCAAGTTCACCATGGAAACAGAAAAAACAAACAACTACCATTCCTAGATGTAGTTATCTACAAAAAAACAGATGGCACACTAGGACACACCGTATACCAGAAGAAAACACACACTAACCACTACCTTAACGCCCAATCCCACCAGCACCCAGCAGAGATAAACTCCGTGGCTAAAACACTAATTACTAGAACCAAACGCCTGGCAGACAAGACACACATTAAGACTGAACTATGCACCTTGACTAAAGTACTGACAGCCAACAGCTTCCACAAAAGCAAAATCACCAGCTTGATCCACAAAAACACACTGAGACATAATAGAGACCCAGAAGATGAACAGACCTATGGAACAGCTGTCCTGCCCTACATAAGAGGTACTACAGACAAAATTAGTAAAATCCTGCACAGACATCACATCAAGACTGCCTTCAAAACAGACAGATAAATAGCAGCCATCCTTAGAAACCCCAAAGATAAAATTGACCTGGAAAACCAAGGCATATACGAAGTCCCCTGTGCATCATTCCCCACCACATACATTGGACAGACCAATAGAAGAATAAGTACCCACCTGGATGAACACAAAAATGCAGTCAAAAAGCTGGAACACACTTCCTCACTAGTCCAACACAGGGAAGCCACAGGTCATAGCATCAACTTCAACGGCACCAAAACCCTAGCCACTATAGAAAACCCCAGCCACAGAATCATCAGAGAAGCCATAGAGATTGAAAAAAGACCAGAAAGCATGAATAGAAGAGATGATTCCACCAGACTGTCAATCATCTGGAAGCCTGCACTCACAAACAAAAAAATCTCCACACCACAAGCCAGGCAAACACCTGGGCACAGACAGATCCCCCCTGATACCTCCAGCTCAAACACACCCCAACCAGGCACCCAGATGAAACTAGTTTCCTAACTAATGATAGCCGTCCATTTACCCGGAGCCAAGCTGCACTAAAGGCCTCCAATAAAGGAACACAATGTTGCCAGCCAATCAAGATACAAAAAGAGCCAAAAAACAGACAGAAGATATTAGAAACACCAATCAAGCAGAACACAGCAAACTCCAAGACCAATAAACACAGACCAAGACTCCCAACCAATCAGGGTGAAGAAAAAACCATTCTGGCACAGCAATAGGCTGCCCCAAATTTAAATCTGAAACCACTGTAAAAGTCTGACTCACAGATGAACACTATACAGAAGCCTGATGATGGCAGATGAGATTCTGCCGAAATGTTGCTACAACTTTAAAAGCACAACTACAATGACGTGGGAAAATACCCGAACAAAGCTGAATGCCATACATGTAAGTACACGCGAAAACTTAAGAAAAGATATATATATACTGCCTAGGATCAAGCCAACATTCTTCCTCTTGACTCCCTGTCAGGGACTGCTCCGATATGCCTTCCTCCTGATTTACTCTCAGGCTGTTCCTCTCATTTGTCTGAGGAAACCTGAGGCGTTATCAGGGAGGAAGGCATTGCCAGAGAGGAAGGTCCTGGGGAGGAAGGCATTCCCAGTTCCTCCTCCTCATCTTCTAAGTCCTCTTTCTCTGACAGCACAGGCTCGGGAATCGGAGCCACAACATACATATATACATATACATATACGTATACGTGTACGTGTACGTGTACGTGTACATGTATATGTATATATATTCTTAAGTTTTCGCGCGTATCTATATTTATGGTATTCAGCTTTGTTCAGGTATTTTCCCACGTCATTATAGTTGTGCTTTTAAAGTTGTAGCAACATTTCGGCAGAATCTCATCTGCCATCATCAGGCTTCTGTATTGTGTTCGTCTGTGAATCAGACTTTCACAGCCGTTTCTGTTTTAAATTTGGTGCTAGCCTATGCTGTGCCAGAATGGTTTTTTTCTTCCTCCGGATTGGTTGGGAGTCTTGGTCTGTGTTTATTGGTCTTGGAGTTTGCTGTGTTCTGCTTGATTGGTGTTTCTAATATCTTCTGTCTGTTTTGTAGCTTTTTTTGTCTTGATTGGCTGGCAACATTGTGTTTCCTGTATTGGAGGCTTTTAGTGCAGCTTGGCTCCGAGTAAATGGACAGCTATCATTTATTAGGAAGCTAGGTTTCATCTGGGTGCCTGGTTGGGGTGTGTTTGAGCTGGAGGTATTGGGGGGGGGGTGTTTGTGCCCAGGTGTTTGGCTGGCTTGTGGTGTGGAGATTTTTTTGTTTGTGAGTGCAGGCTTCCAGATAATTGACAGTCTGGTGGAGTCAGCTCTTCTATTCATGCTTTCAGGTCTTTTTCAATCTCTATGGCTTCTCTGATAATTCTGTAGCTGGGGTTTTCTATAGTGGCTAGGGTTTTGGTGCCATTGAAGTCGATGCTATGACCTCTGGCTTTCATGTGTTGGACTAGTGAGGAAGTGTGTTCCAGCTTTTTGACTGCATTTTTGTGTTCATCCAGGTGGGTACTTATTCTTCTATTGGTCTGTCCAATGTATGTGGCAGGGCATGATGCACAGGGAACTTCATATATGCCTTGGTTTTCCAGGTCAATTTTATCTTTGGGGTTTCTTAAGATGGCTGCTATTTTTCTGTCTGTTTTGAAGGCAGTCTTGATGTGATACCTGTGTAGTATCTTGCTGATTTTGTCTGTAGTACCTCTTATGTAGGGCAGGACAGCTGTTCCATAGGTCTGTTCATCTTCTAGGTCTCCATTATGTCTCAGTGTGTTTTTGTGGATCAAGCCAGTGATTTTGCTTTTGTGGAAGCCGTTGGCTGTCAGTACTTTAGTCAAGGTGCATAGTTCAGTCTTTATGTGTGTCTTGTCTGCCAGGCGTTTGGTTCTGGCAATTAGTGTTTTGGCCACGGAGTTTATCTGTGCTGGGTGGTGGTGGGATTGGGCGTTGAGGTAGCAGTTGGTGTGTGTTTTCTTCTGGTATATGGTGTGTCCTAGTGTGCCATCTGTTTTTTTGTAAATTAATACATCTAGGAATGGTGAAAAGAGGAGTGGTCCTGTACATTAAAGAAACTATTGCAGCAAAATTGATTTATACTGATGAAAATGGAAGAGTATTAATGGTTGAAATAGTGGATAACAATATAAAAACACTACTTGTTGCAATTTATGCTCCGAACGATAAACAAGAAGAATTTTATTAAAAGTTACATATGAAATCAATTGGACTGGACCATGTCAATATAATTATGATGGGAGATTTTAGTGGAATTGTAGATAATAAATTGGACTATACAGCGACAGCATTAAAACAAAATAGAAAGACTCTCCCTAAATCCTTTTTTAAAATGGTAGATGAATTAAATTTAAAAGATATATGGAGAGAAAGAAATGGTAAAATCCAGCAATATACTTTTTATTCAAATAGACATTTATCATGGTCCAGAATAGATATGATTTGGACTTCATCAGAACTAATATCTAACATTCAAGAAATAAATATAGAAACGGGTATATGGGCAGACCATAATCCTATGACAATTAAATGGAAAGGACAAAGAAGATCTAGATGAACATTAAACAACGCTATTTTAAAGGAAAAGGACTTTACACAATGGATGGGCAAAGAATTGGCTTTCTTTTTCAGTGAAAATAAAAAAGAAGATACTTCAATGCAGAATGTTTGGGATACAATGAAGGCATATTCGAGAGGATTAATAATGGATTATACAAAGAAAAAGAATACTAGGAAGGGGCAAACTATTAAAGCTTTAGAAGATGATTATAAAAAACTGGAAAAAGAATTGCAGAATATGCCACAGAAAAAAGATATTAAATTCAAAATGGATATAATTAAACATAAGATGGGTCAGGCAGAGAAAGAAGAATTGGCACAAAAAATTAGAAGTGCTAAACAGAACTATTTTGAAGATGCAAATAAACCAGGTAGATGGCTAGCATACAAATTGAGAAAGGAGAAAGAATCTAGGAAAATAGTACAGTTAATAGATGATCAAGGCCAAATGTGTTATGGTAATAAGGAGAAAAAGACAATTATCCAAGACTTTTATGGACAATTATATAAGCAGGAGGATTTTGATGAGGAAAGAATTAAGCTTTATCTACAAAATGCTAACCTACCTAAGATATCTGAAGAGACTGAAAAAATGTTAGAAAGTACCATAACAATGATGGAACTAACGGAAGCATTTAATAGGCAGAATAATGGAAAAGCACCAGGCCCAGATGGGCTCCCGGCAGAATTTTATAAAACATTACAAGAATCGTTGAGCACTCCACTGTTAGAAGTTATGAATGAAGCCATGTTAAATAAGAAAATACGCAAAACATGGTCAGAAGCTTATATCACACTTATTCCAAAAGAAGAGGCCGATCCATCACAAATTAAGAACTATAGACCTATTTCTTTACTGAATGCAGATTACAAAATCTTTGCTTCCATCTTGGCAGAAAGGCTCAAAAGATATCTAAATAATTTTATTCATCCTGACCAGAATGGATTCCTGCCCAGGAGACAAATTAGGGATAATATGAGGGTAATTCTGGACACTTTGGAATATTACGAGGCGCATCCTGAAAAACAAATGGCTTTGATATTTTTAGATGCCCAAAAGGCATTTGATAATGTGAATTGGAGATTCATGTTTTTGTTATTGGAACAGGTGGGCTTTGCTAGAAAATTTATTCAAGCAATAGAAGACATATATGATAAACAAACAGCAAGAGTGATGATAGAGGGAGATTTTACAGACTCTATTAATATAAGAAAAGGCACAAGACAAGGTTGCCCATTATCACCTTTGTTATTTGTATTGACTTTGGAAGTGCTGAATAGAAACATTAGAGAGGATCCAAATATAAAAGGAATGAAAATTAAGAAGGAGGAATTTAAATTGCAAGCCTTTGCGGATGATTTGGTTTTTATTTTGGAAGATCCTCTAGGAACAGCTTTAAAGCTACTGGAAAAGATAGAGATCTATGGTGAGATGGCGGGCTTGAAAATAAACAAAGATAAAACAAAGATCTTGACAAAGAATATGTTATTAAAACAAAGAGATGAACTGGCAGATTTATTGAAAATTCAAGTTACGAATAAGGTTAAATATTTGGGGATATATTTGACGTCAAGATGTACTACATTGAAAGAGAATAACTATATTAAACTTAAACAACAGATAGCATCTGATTTGAAGAAATGGGAAAATCTACAATTGTCATTGATAGGTAGAATTTCAACAATCAAGATGAATATTTTACCCAGAATTTTATATTTGTTCCAAACCATACCAATCAGGCTTGGTAAAGATTACTTTGAAGAATTAAATAAAATTGTGTTGAAGTTTATATGGCAAGGTAAGAAAGCCAGAATAAAATTAAAACTTCTACAAGATGCTAGAATTAGAGGAGGTTTTGGCCTTCCGAATTGGGAGTTGTACTACCAAGCTGCAAATTTAATGTGGGTTAAAGATTGGATAACATTAAGAAAGACTAGATTGTTGACACTAGAAGGGCATGATTTATTACTGGGATGGCATGCTTTTCTGTGGTATAAGGGAACTAAATCGCAGGGCTATTTTAGAAGGCATTATATAAGGGAGTCTTTATGGTTGAATTGGGAGAAAATTAAGAGAAAATGTTATTTGAAAATCCCAGTCTGGTTATCAACTATTGAAGCTTTTTCTTATCCTATAATATATGAGAAGGAACAAACAGTTAGATATGGGGAAATATTGGATGAAAAGAGTGAAACAATGCAAACACTAGAAGAACAAGGCATAAAGATGAATTGGTTTTCATATGCGCAAATACATTCAAGGTATCTTATAGATTCTAAAGCGGAGGGATTTTATGATAAATTGACTGATTTAGACAGGATCGACAGGTACTGATGAAAAAGTGATTAAAAAATTATACAGTTATTTGTTGGAAATTTTATTAGAGGAGGAACAAGTTAAAGAAACGATGATTGGGGGAAGAATTTTGGATATGGGATTGATTTGGAGAAATGGGAAAAATTGTGGTCTCAAAATTATAAAATGACAATGTCAACAGCTTATAAAGAAAACTTGTATAAGATGTTTTACAGGTGGCATTTTCCCCCGACAAGAATTGCAAGAATGTTTAAGAACAAATCTGAAAAGTGCTGGAAATGTCATCAGATACCTGGCTCATACTACCATATGTGGTGGACTTGTGAGGACGCTAGAAAATATTGGACTAAGATTCGCATATGGTTGGAAAAAATGACAAAGACACATATAGACTTGAAACCAGAGATTTTTTTTATTGGGAATCTTACCTGATATATATAATAAAAATTTGAAGTATTTGATTGTAAATATATTAACAGCGGCTAGGATTGTATTTGCTAAAAACTGGAAGAGTGAGAAAACTCCATCAGAGGAAGAAATTATTAAGAAAATATTGGATTGTGCTGAAATGAGTAAATTGACATTTGAAATCAGAGAACAAGAAGATAAACAATTTAATGAAGTTTGGGATCTTTTTTATCAATGGTTAGATAATAAAACATAATAATAGAATATTCAGATTTAGCATAAAAAAATTTTTTTTCTTGATATTTATAAAACATTATCAAGATAGATCTGGTATGATCTTATGATTTATTGCAAAATAAACTAAGTAAACTATAGTTATCTTGTTAAAATATGAATTAACTAAATTATAGATAAATGATTTTTTAGTGATGATACTAGGTTATACAATTATTGATTGATAATATGAGCTATTATATAATATAATTATATTAGTGACTAGGAAATGGATGCACAAAAAAAAGTGGTAAACCAATCGATGCACTGTATGTAAATTCATGAAGAAGGATGATATTTTTATGTTTTTTTGTGGTATGTTTATGTTGTCTTGTTGTTAAAATAAAAAAATTTGTTATAAAAAAAAATACATCTAGGAATGGTAGTTGTTTGTTTCCGTTTCCATGGTGAACTTGATTTTGGGATGTGTGCTGTTTAGGTGTGTTAGGAAATTGTTTAGGTTTTCTTTTCCATGGGGCCAAATCACAAATGTGTCATTGATGTATCTTAGCCATAGTTTGGGTTTGTGGATGGCATTGGCCAGGGCTCTGGATTCGAATTCTTCCATGAACAGGTTTCCAATGACGGGTGACAGTGGTGATCCCATAGGGGCTCCTTCAATTTGCTTGTATCTTTGTCCTTTATATATGAAATATGTGTTGGTTAAGCAGTGTTCCACAAAAATGCTGACCGTTAAAGGAAAAACTGCAAATAAAACATATACAGAAAAAGAAAAAAAGAAAGCATTAAGTTACCTTTTTGAGAGGGTAACACTACAATGTATGTGTGTGTGTGGGAGTAAGAAATTATATGCAAAGGAAATTAAAGGCAGGGTATATGAAAAAAGAAAAATAACTCTAAATACATTTAGTTAATACCTGCACTGTAGCTATCCATACTTATCTGTCTTTGCAAACCATACTTGCTTCTATCACTTGGGTACCCTTATTCAGGCATTGCTTTTTATTCTTATTGTCTCCCTCTTTTCTCGTCAGCTCTACTTGTCCATTACTTCCTTGATCTTTTACATATATTTCTTTTTCAGTTCAGTCCTCATTCTTTCTCTATGTCCAAATACTGAATTTCTTTCATAGTAGTCAGTTGCTTTTGTATTAAATACGTAGGTCATATTCATTCATACATATTCATACATCGCCTGGATTCATTTCTTCTGGTTTTACTACATACACTTGCTTTATTACATAAATATTAGTTCCTTGCAATAGATCACATATCATTCATTGTCTTTCCCCCCACCCCAGTATTTCCCCTTCTTCCAAATGTTCTATTCATGTCTTTAGTAAACATTCCACAAAGCAGTGGTGGGAATCAAATAATTCAACAACCGATTCTCTGCCCTAATGATTTCTTCCAAAAACTAGTTCACCAAACTGCTCAGAAACTTAACAACTGGGAGGGTGGAGCTGATGTCACAGCGGGAAGATCGGCGATTCAGGAGCTCCTGAAAAAAGCATCAGTATCCCTGCAGCTGGATGGTCCAGAGAGATGGTGACAGAGGGTGAACATCCTGTCAATCCCAGGGACATTGCAAAGTCCCTGG
Source organism: Pseudonaja textilis (assembly GCF_900518735.1). The sequence goes on from NW_020769469.1 coordinate 12,564, forward strand.
TTGATCTAGGAGAAACTCTCTAAACAGGCGGCAAAGGAAAGCAGCCATTAAGGCTGCTGAAAAGCTGGGACAGCTCCAGAACGAAAGAGAAGATAAAAGGAAAGTGAGATTTTTTAACTGGTTTTTTTCTGCTAAGGATTAAAGAGCACCCGAAGGGGAAAAGATATTTTAAGAAGATTGAAGACAAGAGAAAGTTAGCAGCAGAAAAGCATGTTTATAACTGTCAGATCTAATTAGGGCTATTTTACTACATGTTCTAACAGAAAGATTAATTTTTCCTTTTTAACTGGACTGGACTAACAATCTGGACAAGATAAAGTTTTAATTTTCATTTTCATTTTAAATCTTGGACTATTTCCCCCTCTTTGCTTGTTATTTAGTAACCTATAAATTTTAAAAGTGAAACTATTTTTCCCTCTGAAACTTTTTTGGATACAATATAACAAAGGAGTGAAAGCAAAGCAATAATGCCACCTAGAGGTTACAGAAAAATTGGAAAGATCAAAGAACGGTTTTTGACAGCAGGCTGTTTATAGACCTAAAAGGAAGATAAAGAGCAGAGTGCTGAAATATTGTTGAAACAGGTGCTGTGCTGGTAATCTAAACAGCTGGAGATATAAGAAGAGAAAAGACTATTGTGACCTTGGACTATGTTTTGACTTGGCTTTTTGGATACAATACGGTGGTTTGGATTTGCTTTCTGACTTATATTTAAAACAATTGCTGGCTATTTTATTTTGTTTTATTTCTTACTGCTGGTACCTTTTCTGAGCCTTTTTACTATTTCATCTTTGCTTACAGCCACTTGCTTCTTTTTTCATTTTAGCTAGCCTTTTACTTGGAATATTCTAATTTTTTCTATTTTTATTAGCTATTTACTTAAGTCAAATGGACATAGTTAAATGCAAATTGGGGCTAATGGAAAAAGAAGGGTTGGCATAAAAATTAGGAGTGCTAGACAGAACCTTTTTGAAAATGCAAATAAACCAGGAAGGTGATTAGTGTATAAATTGAAAAAAGAGAGGGAATCAAAAAGGATACTCCAATTAACAGATAGGAATGGAATGGTTTGCCATGGTAATGAAGAAAAGGAAGAAATAGTACAATAATATTATGAGAAACTATATGAACAAGAGACAATTGAAGAAGAAAAAGTTAAACAATACTTACAAGAAGAAGAATTACCTAAAATACCAAATGAAACTAAGCTAATGCTAGAAGAGAAAATAACAACGCTGGAACTGACAGAGGTGATAAACAGAGAAAATACTGGAAAAGCTTCTGGTCCAGCCGAATTATATAAGACATTACAGGAATCGCTTAGTATTATAATGTTAGAGGTAATGAATGAGGTATTGACAAAAGCTAAAGTACCCAATTCATGGACCGAGGCATATATTATTTTTATACCAAAAGAAGATACTGATCTGCAATAGATAAAAAAAAACTATAGACTGATATCCCTGTTGAATGCAGACTATAAAATATTTGCCTCTATAATGGCAGAAAGACTTAAAAGATACTTAAACCATTTCATACATATAGATCAAAATGGCTTTTTGCCTAAGAGACAAATAAAAGATAACCTGGGGACAATATGGAATACACTGGAATACTATGAAGCACATCCAGAGAAACAAATGGCATTGGTCTTTCGAGATGCACAGAAAGCATTTGACAATGTTAGTTGGCAATTTATGTTGTTGCAAATGAAAGAGATGGGCTTTGGAGAAAGGTTTATCAAAACAATTGGGATAATATATTACAAAAAATCAGCAAAAGTAATGATAAATGGAGATTGAACTAACAATATTAATATTAAGAAAAGAATTAGACAAGGATGTCCTCTGTCACCATTGTTATTTGTATTAACTTTTGAAGTACTAAATAGAATTAGACAAAACAAGGAAATAAAGGGAACGAAGATAAAAAATGAGGAGTGTAAATTACAAGCATTTGCAGACGATCTGGTCTTTTTACTAGAAGAACAATTAGAGTCAGGTCCTAAGCTGATAGAAAAGATAGAAGAATATGGAGAGGTTGCAGGACTGAAGATAAATAAAGAAAAAACTAAGATTTTAGTGAAGAACATAACAGAAAGGCAAAGAAAAGAATTGATGGACAGATTAAATATCCAGATCACAAAAAAAGTGAAATATCTGGTGTTATATCCAGTGACAGTCTTCACTCTGGTCTGCTGCTTAAGCGGGAACCAGAGCCATCACTGATTGGCTGAGCCCTCTTGACAGCTCGCTATAAAAGGGAGCTGTCAAACAGGCTCAGCTGTCGCCTGTCAGCCGGTTGCTGAGTTAGTGGCAGTACTCACAGGTGGCTTACATTGTGGCCAATAAAGCCTGTTAACCTTTTCCACCAACCTCTGCCTCTCCTTCCTTGCGCGCCAAAATTAAAAACTGGGGATACAACTGACAGCAAGTTGTGGAACACTCAAGAAGGATAATTATTATAGACTAAAACAACAGATTGCGACAGACTTAGAAAAATGGAAAAATCTACAACTATCCTTGAAAGGGAGAATATCGACAATTAAAATGAATATATTACCAAGAATATTATACTTATTCCAGACAATTCCAATAAAGTTAGGGAAATAATATTTTGAAGATTTAAATAAAATGATGATATATGGCAGGGAAAAAAAGACAAGGATTAAAATAAAACTGTTACAACGGAAACTTAAGAACCAGTTTTCCCGAACCGGTGCAAACTGGCTGAATCCCAGCACTGCACCAAAGTATACAAAATAATATTGTTTCAATTTTTACCATCATCCAGTCTTTGCTGCTTTGCTAATGATTAGAGTCCACAGCCAACAGTACGACATTGTTCACAAAGAAAAGTAGAGGCAAAATCAACATATTTATAATGTTAGGACAAATGTTTCCTCTTGTTACCCCTAAACCTATTCCAAGGAGGTGTCACAAGTCCTTGTTTCCATTGCTGCTCAATGTTAAACAGTTGGGTTATTATTTATTCTTAGGTGTGTTTTATGTCTATTGTATAGTATTATTATCACATCCAGCAATCAACATTCAACTGCTCCAACTATAATTGACACCTATTTACTCAATTGCATACTTTCTCTAAAGAACAATAGCAATAATACTTAGACTTATATTATACTTTACAGTGCTTTTCAGCCCCCTCTAAGCGATTTACAGAGTCAGCACGTTGCACCCAACAATCTGGGTCCTCATTTTACCATACCGTACATGTTCTTATATTCAAACATTTCTCATTAGGAGTAAAAATCTGGTCTACACCTTGCCTGACATAAAGTCAAACTGTTCTTCTAAATTTTGTTCATTGTGATCTTTTTGTCAGATTTCTGTTACATCCGTTCCCAGGCACATTTAACAAATTAATATCCTGTTGTTTTTGCATTTATTCATGTTACATTCCCCTTTATAGAAAAGAAAAATAACAACTCTCTTCCAAATGTCAAGTGCAGCTGCAGTTTCTACATAAACATTCAAAATGTCTAATTACTACTTTATAAACAAACCACATCCATATTTTAATACTTCTCACTATCACCACCTCTGTGCCATTTTTTTAAAATATTGCCAGCATTTATAACTTCTTCTTCATCTAGTTTTGAATATTAATGTTTCAACTCCAATCTTCAACATATCACTATGATTGCCATACAAAACATTAAAATACTGTTCTCAGCATTGCCTCACTTCTATTTCAAATCAAAGAATTTTTTTAAACTTTTTTATTTTAATTCTGCCGCAGGAGTTTTCTCTTGCTGGCTCATCTTCCAAAACAATTTTTATTTCCATCAAAATTATTTTGCATTTTCTCTGCTTCTTTTAAACTTATCAGTTCCTTGTTCTTCTGCACTTCATCCTTGACAACTCTTTTTATCTCTTCAGTATATTTTTCTTATCCTCATAAGGATAATTCTGTGATATAATAATTCTCTGATATGCCTTTTTTCCTTATCTGCTGCTCTTAAGTTTCTTTTCACTAAGCTTCCTTTTACACACTACTGTAATTCCACAAACTTATGTGATGCTTTATAAGATATTTTTGACTACTCCAAGCAACTTCCACATCATCTTAAATTCACTGTCATTCATACTGTTGAGATATTAATTCAATTTCTAAAAGTTTGTCTTCCTGAAGCTTCGCCTTCACTTGGGTTTCTTTTCCTTTTCTTCCATACTCATGTTCCCTAAAATCTACTCCTGCCACTGTAAAATTGGTGTCTCCCCAATTCAGATTACTTTTTTTTACGAATCTGTTGTGTTTTTAGATTTATTCCTGTGCATGTAGAAGAATAAAGAGACACCTGCTCAAAACGCATAGATTTGGAAGAAACAAACCTTTTTCTAAGATCTGGCAAGTATGGAATAGCCTAAGAAGCTTTTAGATTTGATCACATCAGCTTTTCCACATCCATCTTACATGTGTGAGCAGCCACTCTCAATCTGGTGCCCTACTCATAAATTGGATTATAGGCAGCATAGTTTCTTGACAAGCTTATATTTTGGAGGGAAAAACCTGTTTTAATCGATTCTACATCTGTCCACCAGATGTCGGTATAAAACTGAAAAAGACATAAAAACAGCATTTTTAAATTTTATTTATTTTAAAATAAATATAAATGTAAAATATAAATGATTAAAATTTCTTTTCTTTTTTTTGTTTGAAAATTTTATTTGGGTTTTCACAAAAAAAGAAACATAATATAAATAAAACATCTTTTTTTGAAAATAGCATGGTCCCGGGTTCTCACTTCTTCAAACAGACACAAACTCAATTTCATGCTCATTTTTGTGTTCTATTCCATATCTTATTACTGTTTTACATTTTCTACATAATTTTCCTCTCTTTTGATTTTCTCAACTTTATTTTTGATTATCTCATCTCAATTCAAATCATCATATTTATACTTTTGTCTGTCCTGTTTCAATTTCATATTATCTTTTCTCATTAAACAAAATTTCCCCTGTAGTTACTAATTGGAGTATGACACCTTTATATCTTTTAATTTTATCTATTCAACTCTTATTTAAGCTTCAATGTATATCTTTAAGATTATAACATTCAATATAATACATAACTTCCAATCGAATTCTGCTTGGTACATTTTTAAAATACACACTATATTCTTTTTAAAAAATTATATATATATATATATATATACACACACATATATATATAGCACTCATTCCATTCCAATTCAATTCTATCATTAATATTCATTAAAATCTTAACATCTTTAACATTTCTTTTCAATTAAATATACTTCCTTGGGAACACTTATAAACTTTCCCTAATTAATTCTCCCCCCCCAAATTTCTCTTCACTTATATTAATAATAATTAAAATGTTCCCATCCTTTCCTAATTTCATTCTCTCATTTATTTCATTTATTTATTAACAAACGTTCCACTACATTACGATAGATATTTTATCCATCATTTTAATCATATTTTCTAAAATTATTTCTATTTGTAATATAACAATGCTATCTTATGTACCTTTGCAGAATCCCTTTTACAATTAAATTTTCACCCATTATCTCTAAACAGGCTTATACTTTCAATTCTTATACCTTTTCCCTGTTTCTCTATATCTTGTTTCTGTCTTTTATAACTTCTTTTCCTTTCCTTCTTCCCCCTCTTCTTCTCCCTGCCCTTTTTACCCCCTTGTCTCTCTACTTCTAATTCTCTCTTCTGTAATCCCCTTTTCTGTTGCTTTCTAATATTATAGTTATTTTTCAAACTATTCTTCTTCTTTTGGTCATTTTTTTCAAATCTTAAACTTTTCATTCTCTTTCTCCCCTTTCCTTTTTCCCCCCACATAAAATTACTTGATCATTAAAGATGGCTTCTTCTTTGTCCCAATCTTCTTGTTCTGCAAGCATTTCTTGTTTCTCATAGTTCCAGATCTCCATTTCTAAAAATTGAAATATGAAGCCAAAATAACCTCTCCCTTCTTGCGCATCTTCTTTCCATTTTTTAAGTTCCATTTTCAGTTCTTCTAAGAGTGATGCCATTTTAAACACTTTTAAACAACCACCCATTTGATTTTAGTCATTTAAATGCAATAACTAAAAGTCCAAAAATCACCAAGTAATCCAAATAATCCAAAGCTGTTTCTTCTTGCTTCTTTTTTCCACTTTCTCTTCCTGGGGTTTCAATTAAAATGTATCTTTTAGGAATCTTGTTGAGGTTTCACTGTAAGTTCCTTTTAGTTCCAGGCAGTCTCCTCCATTTTTCCAGATCCTGCCCTTTTATTCTTTTTCTCTCCTTTCCTGCTTTTAAAAGCTTTTAAGTATCCAGAAATCTTTATTATCCCTTTGACATTTTATTTTCAGCTTAAATGCCTATTAATGTCAAAGTGGAATTTTTTTCAAGTTCTTGCTTAAGTCTCTAAGCTGTCAGTATAAGGAAGGAAAGGAAAAAAAACCCAAATCCTTTCCCTTCCCTCTCTCCTTCACTGCTTCAAAATCTTCTTTGGGAACAATGTTATTTTTAATAGTTTAAATTCCAGACTACCTTACGTTGTTGCTTTTTCAGTTTAACCCTGTCAACCAAAACTTTCTCTTCTTATCTTCCTCCTGCACATTCTTTTCCGGACGAGTTCTTCTTTGAGGTGGCCATTTCTGACCACCACTGCAACCGCCTTCGGGAAAGGGAGTAATAGCCAGCTGGGGAGGTGAGATGCAGCTCTCCTCAACCCTGCTGGCAGTCTTCCTCCTCTTCACCACCTCTACAGGGTGGCTTAGCCCTGAAACCAGCTGGCTCGGGGCGCTCCGGGGGCGAGCACAGATTGAAACTCTGCACGATCATCATGGATTTCGGTCCATCAGTGAAGGAACTCAAAATTTTTAAGGAAGATTCAGAAAATAGGATTAAATTTAAGCACTTCTAACTTTTCATATTTTGAATGACAGAGAGTGACCCAGAACCATAGAATTATTGCTTGAAACTGGATTACTGGGGCTACGGAGTTCCTCTGCTCAGGAATCCAAATTAAAGCAGATCCCCCATACAGTTATCTGTCATCCAGTGAAGAAGAGCACACTGTGGCTCTGGGTAATGAGTTGTATCACTGATCTACTAATTGTTGTTAGGAGGGGTGGTTGTTGTTTTTTATAACATTCAAATGTATTCTGGTTTCCTGCATTGTGTTTTTGTTTGTATTTGTATTTTCTACTTTGAAACAATGAGATCCTCCCTTTTAAATATCCTCCCATGTATTAGAAGACTATAGTTATACCTTGCTGAGCCTTCTCAAGACCAAACACCTTCAATTCCATCAATATCTCTCTTGATAGGATTTACTACCTAGTTCCTTGTTCATCCTTGCTACCGTTCTATCTCTGTTATAGTTTCTCCCAGTCTTTCTTATAGGGAAGAATTATGTTTTTGTTTCTGTTAAACATAATTTCTATGGTATTTAGTCAAATTGTTATCATATAATTTGATAAACCATACTGAACCAAATTAAACATTGATACTGGAAATTATGCAATGCTCTCTCTTTTTTTCGTTCATTTCTTTTTTAATATATGGTTATGTTCTCTATGGTTGTACTTTGTAAGGAACTACACCAGCAATTTTTCATCATTGCAGCTAGCTCCAGGCAGCAGAGATGTCTGGAGTTAGCTACGATGTTGAAATATTGATTATACCTGTGTGGTAAGAACACAATGCAACATACATGCGCACACACCTTGCCTTTCAGTCTTGCATCCTGACAGTAGATGCAGATATACAAATCACAGGGTTTGCACTATGCACTACAACATTGTGCTGCATTCTTCATCATTTGCCCAACCCCCGAAATGCCTCTGGTTAATGATGCTCAATACATAGGTATCTCTGCCATTGAAAGACTGCAAAGTATTATCTTGTTATGAAATCAATGACCATATATATCTAATCAAAGACTAATTAGCCAGCTCATGGCTTTATGTTACTGATATATCAGGTAAGGCAGGAAAATATTCTAAAGCCTATTTTTCTGGAATACTTGATATAAATGATAGATTTTTGTAAGTATGAAAAAAACAGTTAATGCTATATTCTTTCTCTATTATTTCTTTCATCAACGTGCAGTGAGGATAAGCAATTTGGGATTTTTTTATCCCTCCCTCCCACATTTGAAGGGAAAAAAACCACATTTTTTGCTCACTTTTCCCCACATAGGGACTTAAAATGTGTTGGTATTGTAGTTCCAAGAATTCCTTGCCAGCAACGAAGATGTATGACAGTGTTTATCAGATTTGGCAATGATAAGATGTATGACTTTCATCCCCAGAATTCCCAGCCATCTTAATGTTGCTGGGGTTGAAAAATACTGATTAAGAGCTGCAGATTTGAACTCATCAGAAGCTTGCCAACTGGGATAAGATTCCATTAGATTTAAATAAAAAGAACCACTTACCATTTAGCCTAAGTCCTAAAGAAGAGCACCATCAAACATTGGAAACAGTTTTTTGGGCCTATCTGGGACAGAGAAACATTTTCCATAATATCCATCTTAATTGACATCATGAGCCCCCATTATTCATAGCAAGCATTCTCTTGTTCACATATACATACATCCATGTAATATGCCTCCCTTTCCTCCACGCCCTAACAATAATGACTGTAAGTATTTCTATGTTATAGACCAATTCAAAAATAAGAAATGGGCTTTGATTATATCTTTAGGAAATTACATTTTTGTATACTACAAGAGAAAATTAATTATTTTTAATGAGAATTTCTTTGCTGGAAGATTTTATTCTCCCCATAGATGTCCCACTTTGGGCAATATGTGTCATTCTTGATAATTAATCCTTCGAAAACAGCAGACATTGGCAAACTGGTAGGTCTTATATGGTTCCAGACTGTTCTGTATAGTTCTTATAATCATGCTACTTGAGGGAAAAAAATGAGGGAAAACAAGCAAGTGAAACAAAATCCAGTATACTAAAATGTCAGGTAGGGTTGTCACATGTAATTAAATAGAACTAGATGCTCCCTTATGCTTCTAGAAATAGTATTATATCCCTATCTTATTATTGCTATCTTGAGCCATTTAAAAAAAGAATAAAATATGGCTGATTGACCAGAGAAAAGGTGCAAAAAGATGTTCATTCCATGAGCAACCTACAGTGCAATCTTCTGGCCCCAGTGCCTTGAATTCATTCAAAACAACTAGGGTGTTTTTTCTTCAAACTTTTCTGTCTAGACTTCTTTTCTGCCTCTCCCATGGCATAGATTCCGTTATGTGGTTCAGGATACTAAGTCTCCGTCCATCTCCAGATTTAGTTTAAAGCTCATGAGACTACCGTAGTAATATTTTTTTTCTAAGTCTTAATAACATTTTTCTAAGTCTTAATGATGTGTTGTTTATTCCTCACCAGAGCTATTCCAGTAAGTGGTGTAGAACAGGTTCCATGAATCCAATGTTTACTTGATAATGTCACCCCTTGAGCCAGAAGTCACTTCCAGAATCCTTTCCTTTCGCAGGCCATGACCATTAGTATAGATGAAAACATCACCTGCTCACCAAGCACTTTTGCCTCCCTGTGGAACTCCTCTAAGTCTTCAATATTCTTTGCAGGCTCTTTCTGGCATTGTCATTTGTTCTAACATGAAACAGAACAAAAGTAAAATGGACCGTAGATTTGATTTATCTACTCAGCTTCTCCATCATATTCCAGATTTTTCACTGGGAAACAATACATTTCTCTTGATATCGTGGTAGCTCTGAAGATTGCTGACTCCATTCTTCTCAGCAGCAAATCACTGATTGCCCTTATATAATCCTTTCCTTTTCCTTTTCCTTTTCCTTTTCCTTTTCCTTTTCCTTTTCC